>VDFB02047230.1:379465045-379487076 GCA_007258455.2 Sequoia sempervirens | reverse complement strand
CTAATTCCTTTATTTCTAGAGCTTACTCCATATCCCACATTGGATCCTATCCTAGTGGCTATTACTCCAATGGTTCCCACAAACCAACCTTATACTTCTATTGCACTTCCAAGAGATTGGGGCATCTTCTAGAGAATATGAATAAGTTAATAGCATTGGATAGGAAGAAACCTCAAAAAAATAGGCCCTATCAACCTCAAAATAAAGGTTATAAAAAAAATAGGCCATCTTATCAAGGAAAAAATCAGTGGAGTCATGCTAAACCTTTGAATAACATGCTTAAACCTACTTTTAAAAATCCTAAGGCTTTGTTCCTAGTGAAAAATAATCTAGCACAAGAGCAAGAGTAGTGTTACCCTTGTGAGCAGGCTCATAATCAAAATTCTTGTCAAAATGGTGAGTTTGTGCAAACTTTGGTAGCTCAAAATGAGACCTCTACTCTGTAGCAAAAAATTGGCATGAACCACCTCCCTTCTACATTTGTCTACTTAGTGGGAATCATATAGTGCATAATTTTATGATAGACTCAGGGGCAAGTAGTTTAGTCATGCCTAAGGGGATTACTGACATGCTTGGCATCAAGTATGAACTAGGGACTAGACAAGTTTTACAATTGGATTTTACTACTATCAATACTATGGGGGTGATTAAAAACTTAAAATTTTCCTTGCATGTTGTTGATGATGATGTCAGTAAAAAAAATAGTGTAAGTAAGTCCTCACAGGAAAACCATGAAGAACCTATCTTCTTGAAAGACTTAACCAGGGCAATCTTAGAGTGTCTGTGTTATAGGAAAAAAAGGTTGACTTAGTTCAATCCTAAGTCTCTAGTAGCTAGGTCTTGACCATACTAGGTTCACTTCAGGGTATGATGTGATATTGCTGTTAATCTCAAGGGGTTTATGTTTAATCTTATTTTCATTAAGACCATCTCCAGTTTTGACATTAAGAATCATAAGCATCAGATACAAGATTTCTAGTTCAGTCATAAAATAATCTCATGAAATCAAAAGATTTGCAATAATATTTCATGAATTTCAGACAATTTTGCTATCACTTAAGTATATTTATCTTTAAGCATTCAAAAATTTCATAGAAAATGAAATATTTTCAATAAATTTTCATTCATTCATCTATATTTTGGAACATTTTCAAGAATTTAAACATCTAATCTAAAATAAAGCATAAAAAATAATGAAAAATAAAATTTCTCCCAGTTATTCTCCATGCATGCCCCGATAGTAACTAATCAAATCAAAGAAAACCTCTTTATACTTCACCAGATTGCTTCACAACTATGTATAAAATGATGCGAGCTTTTAAAGAAGGGTGTTTTAGTTTGGACACTAAGTAGGTTCTGTATGCACCCTTAAATGACGCAACATATAGTCTTGTTCAACTAAACTAACAAAACTGGCTACAAAAGATACATGAGATAGGTAGCTATCAAATTGGATTTGATATTGATTAATTCTATGTGCATAAAGTTTTTAGTCCAGAATGATTCAAAAAATAGGAAAAAAGAATAAAACTTAGAGAAATTTTGGCTCTTCCGGTATCCACAAACCCTGAACTTAACTTAAAAAAGGTATCCCTTGGCCATTTATAAAAGTAAGATATAGGTAGGATAAGACTAATACATGAGAGGAAATCCAAGGGATCATTCACATCAAGGCACATGGAATGTGGTGACTAGTAAGTGAATTGCAAATGAAGTTAACGAAGGTCAGCCTCCATCTACATGCTGAAGTCCTTCATGTTTTCCATCTTTTAATTATCACCAAGAAAATAACTCAATAATCAAGATAGCATGTAGGAGTTGTCCCATATATTCAAAATGATCACTTTATCATCCTATTCCTACACTTTGGTTTTTCCTCGAGCTTTCTACTCCCAAGAATGAGCTTCCATGGAGGTTGGCACTTTCTGTCACCATATGTGAAATACCAGGATCCCTAGTATTCTAGTGGACTCAAACCCCTCTGCATATAACTTCCTAAAATATGTGGCCCAACTTGGATATGATTCTATCCAAGATTCAAATTTTCCTGACCATCCATACCCAAACTCTGCATCACAATCTACTTCTCTTGCAATCACAAATTCCATTTATTAGACCCCTTAAAAACATTTTATAAAAAAATATCATGTAAGTAAAACCATCATTAATTCGTTATCATATAAACCCATCATAAATAACACACTTTCAAGAAAATCATAAATTCTTGCATAGTTATCCTTTCATATATCGGGTTACCATACTATTGGACTTCTTGGATAACCTTAAAATTTTAAAACTTTGATTTGCATCGTTACCCAATACTTGGAACTTGGTATTCAACTTTAGCCATGATTTTTCTAGACTCTAGTTTTACAAAAATTCCCATCTTTACCAGACCTCACCTATTGGACCGAAACACTTTGCTCAACACTTGCATTACCTTTTTCCTTTCTAACATTCCCAATTCCCAGTACCCGGTACCCAGAAGATTTGCATTACGAATTACTCTTCTTTAAAAAATATTTCTCTTTGCTTTTCATTTTCAGTGATCTTTTCAACTAGCCAACACCTACCATAAGCGTTAGTTTTCACTTGGGGTCCCCAAGTCTTATAGTCTTGGGGCGTGTTTTGAGACCACACAACAACTTGACACCAATAAAACCAAATTTAAACCAAAAATTGGGATTAAATCACCAATCATAAATTATAAATTTTTATGCATATTTTAAAACAATATCTCTTTACCTATACCTAGATTTTGACATTATAAAAACAATAAAATTCATTCAAAAATATCTATGTGTGCTTTGATTAATTCTTGTTTTTGGAACTCAATAAAAAAAATCAGTTCATTGACATTGAACTACATAATATGGTAATCCTCCAAAGCTAACTAGGGATAGAGCCTTGCTTCCAGTCAAGCGTCCATAGCGCTGAAAAGGTTATCTCTGTAATTCACCCAAACATAGCTCTACTACTAGCTAGGCGTCTATAGCCCCAGTAGAGATATTTGGATAGCCTAAAGAGTTGATCTTTTATATATATATATATATATATTGCTTGGGAATTACAGTGGTAGTGAAGGTTACCTTTTGATTTTTCTTTCAATACAAATCCATTCATCGTTTCACTACTTCCCAAAATCTCATTTAATAATTCCCCATTGTTGTGTATTTCTACCTAAACCTTACAACTTTTATGCCAAATCCTTGCTAACTACAAATCGCTATATGTTAGAAGATATGCATAAATTAAAATTTAGCAGAAAACAACTTAATCACCAAGTTTAAATCTAAATTAAGAACCATTAGTTACCACCCTTCCGATCAAATTTTATGGCAACTACTAAATACTTGGCTAGCGATTCCAATTTAACGGCGTTGCACCAAATTAATAGATCATCAAGAATGTAATGATGACACTTAAACCTTATCACATTATTTTGCATTAAATTCACACAACTCAATGCACACATATCATTTCTTTCAAATTTCTAGGTGATGATGTGTGCTACTTTATCAGCTTAATTTTTCTTTCCGCTTTGCACACATATGTACCTTCATGATTAATAGGACTTAATAAAAATACAATGAAATGAGCACCATTAATTTCAAAATCTTTAATTTTCTTGATTCATAATCTTCGTACTAGTCGAATTTGAAGCAAATTTTCACCAATTATGTGTAAAAATTAATTTGATTTAACCTTCTACTTTGGAAAAACTCATTTGGTGGCCACCTTGCTTACGATTTTCAAGACTTCAATCTAGGAAACTATGTAGCATAACTTCTTCATAGTTTTCTATAAATTCTACACTTCTCTCAAATTCTTCACACTTTTGCTTTGCCTTTTGTTTTTTTATTTTGCATTTTCTTGTTTTGCTAGTGCTTGCTTGCTTCCAGGTCATGGATACTCCAATTTTCCTAACCAGCTCTTGCTGCCAAAATATTTTCTTGGGTCATATCACAACTAAAAGGCTTGAAAAGGTTTTCCTCATTTGGACTACCAGTTTCACTATGCCAAAATTGTGCTTAGTCCTTGGAGAACAATATGTGGAATCTAGAGCTTACTACTGGTTCTATATTCTGACTTGGCTTCTCGCTTTGTAGCATTGCTCCTATATATTGGCTTCCTGTTGAAGATAGTACGACCTGAATATTTGGAGAATTTGGATATAGTTCTATTTGTTGCACATCTGACCATTGGAATCCCTTCCATGGATGATATTCCTTGGTTCTTGGAACACAGGGAAGTGGTTCCACTCTGGCCATTTCTTACTGAACTCCATACTCCTAACTTTGAAGTTCATCGGGAACTTGCCTATGTAGGGTATTTAGCCCTGATGGATGAGGCATCCAAAATTGAATGAATGACTATTCCTGTCTACAACTTAGCTCCCTCTTTTTTCTTTTTTTTTGATCTTTTGCTTTTTTTACAACAAGAATTTTGATACTTCCATGTATATACTTGCTACACACACATATATAACTTTGTCGTACATTTTATAGTGTGTATTTACTATGTGTGGTTTTATCAATTTTCATTTGATAGCACAATGTTGCAAATGTTTAAATTTTCTCTAATGTGTATGATAAGTTAAGCATAATTTGCTAATGCAAAGGGCTAAACACAAAAAGAAAGAAAAAAAAAAACAAAACAAAACCCTACAAAAGCTAACTAACCCTAACTAACCAAAAATCCAATCTAACAAATGACTAACCCTAATAAAGAAATTTATTTTAAGTTCAATGACTATTTCCATTGTTGTTTTGGTACGAATTATAGCAGGTTTATCCTTAAATTCACTTGAAAAAATTTCAAATGTCCTACTGTAACAATGATTTTTAAATTTTTTTTTGTGTTTAACAAACATAAATTCAAAGGCATACTTACCAATATAACTTGGCTCATATGTATGAAAATTACCTCACTAAAGGTTGATTGCACACACTTCCTTTGATTTGGAAATACTCTACCTTCATTAATCCCCGGTTCATGGTTTTCCTCTTTACTTTGTCCAGTTCCATGAATGGCTATGTCCATGTCTTGATTTTCTCTTCCTCTGAAAGTTTTTTGCGTCCTCCATCCTACCTTCACTTTGAATTTTGTTAGACCAAGCGATATCACAATTTATATTGTTATTAGAGAGAGAAAAAATAAAAACTTGATACTTTGTATCTTGCATAAAATCAGGAAAATTTCCTTTTTTAGTTTGTAAATTTTCAATTTGGAACAAAAAACACGCATCTCTTGCTTGATTTCCTAGCTCCTCCTCTTCATTTATGTTTTCCACGTATGAAGAGTATGATGACTCATTGATGTTGCTTCCAAGTTTTCAGTGCGATGTTTCTGATTCTCGACATTGTTGCCTATCATCCTATAAAACCAAGTAAGATTTTCCTCGTAGCAATTACAGTTATCAAAATATTTTGATATATCAGTTAATTTTTTAACATTTTCAATTCCACTAGGGTTATACTATTTTTCATAAATTAACATATTTCTGATTAACAGTCCCTTTCTTCTAGCAGTTAAAATTTCTTCCATTAACAGAATCACCTTACACATAACTAAACTTACCCTAGTTAAAAATAATTCACAATCAGGTTCACCATGATCAGTTATATCATGAATTCTACACTCGGTGACTCTACCAAAGGTGAATAAACTCAAAGGATGTAGCCTTTGATTAAGAATTTTCTAGAGTTTTTCAACTTTCATTTTTGAAATATTGGCTTGCATCAGACTTTCACCTTACAAGCTACCTTTTAAACCCAAAATAAATATAGATTCCTAAACAAAACATGAAGATAAAGATATGAAGTAAAACCAAAGATGACACGAAATGAAATGAAATGTGATAGCCCTCCTTCTAGTACTAGTTCCCATTGACGATGATGTCAGTCACAGTAATAGTGTAGATAAAGTCCTCATAGGAAAATTGCGAAGAACCTATCTTCTTGAAAGACTTAAAATTAGGGAAACCTCAGAGTGTTTGTGTTATAGGAAAAAGGTTGACTTAGTTCAATCCCAAGTCTCTGGTAGTCAGGTCTTGACCATACTAGGTTCACTTGAGGGTATGATGTGATATTGCTGTTAATCTCAAGGGGTCTATGGTTAATATTATTTTCATTAAGAACATCTCGGTTTAGTTAAGAATCATAAACATCGGATAGAAGATTTCAGTTCAATCATAAAATAATCTCATGAAATCAAAATATTTGCAATAATATTTCATGAATTTCAAACAAATTTTCTCACTGAAGTAGATTTAGCTTTAAGCATTCAACAATTTCATAGAAAATGAAAGATTTTCAATAAATTTCCATTCATTCATCTATTTTTTGGAAAATTTTCAAGAATTTAAATATCTAATCTAAAATAAAGCATAAAAGTACTGAAAAATAAAATTTCTCCTAATTATTCTCCACACGTGCCCCAAGTGTTAATCAAATCAAAATAAACTGATTTATACTTCACTAGATTTCTCACAACTAACAATGCAAGCTTTTAAAGAAGGGGGTTTTAGTTTGGACAGTGAGTAGGTTCTGTATGCACCCTTCAACAGCTCAGTATACAGACTTGTTTACTTGAACAAACAAAACTAGCTACAAAAGATACATGAGATAGGTAGCTATTGAATTGGCTTCAATATTGATTAAATTCTATGTGCATACAAGTTTTTAGTTCGGAATGATTTAGAAAATAGGAAAAAAAAACAAAACATAGAGAGGTTTTGGCTCTTCTGACATCCACAAATTCTGAACTTAACTTAAAGAATTTATCCCCTAGCCTTTTATAGAAGTAAGACATAGGTAGGATAAGACAAATACATGAGAGGAAATCCAAGGGATGAATCACATCAAGGCACATGGATTGTGGTGATTGGTAAGAGAATTGAAAATGAAGTCAATGAAGGTCAACCTCCATCTGCATGCTGAAGTCCTTCGGGTTTTTCATCTTTTTATTATCACCAGGAAAATAACTTGAATCTGTATAGTGTGTAAGAGCTTACCCATATATTTAGAATGATCACTTTATCATCCTATTCCTACACTTTGGTTTTTCCTCATGCTTTCTACTCTCATGAATGAGCTTCCTTGGAGGCTAGCACTTTCTCTAGCCATATGTGAAATACTAGGATCTCTAGTATTCTGGTGGACTCAAACCCTTCTGCATATAACTTCCCAAAATATGCATCCCAACTTGTATATGATTCAATGTGGGATTCAAATTTTCTTGAACGTCCATACCTGAACTTTGCATCACAATCTATTTTTCCTACAATCACAAATTCCATCTATTAAATCCCTTAAAAAAATATATTTTATAAAAAATCTCATGTAAATAAAACCATCATTAATTCACTATCATATAAATCCATCATAAATAACACACTTTCAAGAAAATCATAAATTATTGCATAGTTATCCTTTCATATATTGGGTTACCAGATTATCAGTCTTCTTGGATAACCTTAAAATTTTAAAACTTTGATTTGCATTGTTACCTAGTACTCAAAACCTGGAATTTAGCTATACCCATGATTTTCTCAGACTTCAGTTTTATCAAAATTTCCATCTTTACCAGACCTCGACTATTGGACCAGAACACTTTGCTCGACACTAGCATTACCTTTTAGTTTTCTAACATTCCCAACTCCTGGTAACCGATACTCAGAAGAATTTCATTATGCTAGTAGATCTTCAAGCAGGGAAAAGTAATATTTCTCTTTCAAGCTTCAATTTAGTCTCACTAACAACGTGGATGAGTATGAAGCACTCATCCAAGGTCTCCAACTTGCACAAAAAAGAAATATCAAATTTTTATAAGTTTTTGGTGATAGTGAATTGGTTGTTCATCAAGTTCGAACTCAAAGTTCAACCATGAATAATCTACTCAAATCCTCCAAGCATAGCATTTGGGATTTAATGGAGGACTTTGAAGGTTTTAACATCTAAACAATTTTGAGAGATAAAAAAAACACACTAATAGACTTGCATTAGTTGTCGTTCAGTTTGACATACCAGAACATATTGCAAGTAAAAGGAGCAGCATATTAGACTTATGGTGAGGCCTATTGTTTTGGATAATCAAGATCACAGGTAAGTCTTTTATAGTGACCAACAAATAGTGAATTTTCTACAAGATGAGGTAGAATTTTCTAAAAGAAATCAATCTACGCTAGAAAATTGGTATGGTGATTAGATTGTGTAGCTGAGTAGAAAAAAGCTACCAAATGGTCTTATCACTCTTGAAGGTATTTTAAACCTTGATGATTAGTTAAAGTAGAAAAGAAGGAACTTAGTTGTAAAGGTGGGTGACTTTAAGCCAATTGAAATTTCAGAGGAAAAGTCTCTAAACTTGGAAAATGTATGCTCTGCTGCTGAACATGATGTTTTCATAGAACTTTGCAATAGATACAAAGATGTAGTTGCTTGGACTTATGAAGACGTAAAGGGTTTTTACCCAAGCATTTTACAACATACTATTGAATTAGATCCAGATGTCAAACCCTTAAGGAAAAAACAAAGGACTATAAATCCTAAGATTGATCCTTTGATGAGAAAAGAGCTGGACAAATTGATTGAGGCTAGAATAATTTTTCCCATCAAGCATTCTTTATGGGTTGCAAATATTATTCCTGATAGAAAAAATAATGGGGATATAAGAATTTGTGTGGGTTTTAGGGATCTAAATAAAGTGTCCCTAAAGTATCATTATCCCCTTCCCTCCATGGAGAAAATTTTGCAAAGAGTTAGTGGGTCAGAAATGTTTTCTTTCTTGGATGATTACTTAGGCTATAACCAAATTCTAGTCCAAGAATTTGATCAACATAATACAATGTTTACTACAAAGTGGGGCATCTATACTTATTATAAAATTCCTTTTGGTCTAACCAACACAGGTGCCACTTTTCAGAGAGTCATGGATATGGCATTTCCAGGTGTGTTTAGACAGTTTGTTTTTGTCCACTTGGATGATATCACAATGTTTTCAAAGCATGTAAGTGACCATTTTAGTCACCTTAAGCATCTATTTTTGAAATGAAGGGAATATGGTATTTCCCTAAATCCAAATAAATGTGTCTTTGCCACTGATCATGGAAAGCTTCTTGGGCACATTGTTTCAAAGGATGGCTTGGTCATTGATCCTGCAAGAGTAAAATCCATCTTGGTCATCCCAATTCCTAGCCACAAGAAAGGATTACAAAGTTTCTTGGGCACAATTAACTTTGTGAGTAGGTTCATTCCAAATATTTCTACTTTGGTAAAGCATCTTACTTCTATGCTCAAGAAAAATATGGTTTTCAAATGGAGCAAGGAAGGTACAGATAGCTTTGAAGCTATCAAACAAGAAATTGCTCAAGCTCCTACCCTTGTCAATCCTAGCTATGACATGGATTTTATTCTTTATAGCTTTGGAGGTGAAGCAAGTATATCAATTGTACTAACCCAACTAAATAAAGAAAATCTAGAGCAACCCATTGCTTTCTTTAGTGAAGGGCTGAAAGATTATGAAGTCAAGTATAGCTATGTTTAAAATCAAGCTCTTGCTGCTATTAGAGCATTGAATTTTTTTTGGATATATGTTGTGTAATAATAGGATACAACTAATGGTGCTCCATGTCAATGTTAAAGAGTTCCCGTTGAGTAGAGATATTAGTGAAAAAATGGTTGGATGGACCACTAAGGTGATGGAGTATGATGTTGACATCAAGATCACCAAGGTAGTGAGAGGTTTAGGGTTATGTGAGCAACTTGTCTCAACATTTTAAAATCCTCCAGGGGCTGCCCTTGTGCTACAAAAACAAGAATCACCAAATACAAACATAAAAGGAAATTGGGTGCAAGATATATGAGTACCTTTTTACAAGATGATAGATATCCTTTGGGTCTAGATAGGGCCAAAAGAAGAAATTTTAGATTATAGTCTTTTCCCTATGTCACAGTGGATGACATACTCTTCAAAAAGGATTTCAATGGAGTCCTATTAAGATGCATAGAAGCAAATTAGGCCATAAAAATGCTAAATGAATTCCATGATGACTCTTCAGGTGGCCATTTTTTGCAAGGAATAATGTTGCAAAGATTATGAGGGCTCGTTATTATTGGTGAACTTTGTTCAATGATGCTCACAAATGGGTGATAAATTGAAAAAAGTGTGCTTTTTTTTCTCAAAAGCAAAGGTTGGCTGCCCTCCCTCTTCACCCCATTCAAGTTGATCAACCATTTAAATAGTGGGGTTTGGATTTTGTTGGCATGATAAATCCACCATCAAGTGTTGGTCATAAGTGGGTTTTAACAGCCACAAATTACTTTACAAGGTAGATAGAGGTAGTTGATTTGAAGGATGTCACTGATGCTTCTTTTTTAGAATTTATTGATGGAATTGTTACAAGATTTAACACTCCTTCTAAGTTTGATACCATTTGGATTGATCCATACATCATCACCAACTACAAGGAAGCCAATGCATTCAATCTTTCCAAGTTGGATGGTGAGCTTCTTCCAATCTCTGTCAATGGGATTCATTTCAAACCCTATTTTTAATATGTTTTGAGTTTTCATGTATTTATTGTAAATTTGTTTCTTTCCTTGAAGTGCTTTGTGCACCCTACATTCTCCTTAAGGGAATGAATGTTCCTAGTTTCCACGCTTCCCTTCTAGTGCAACTGCACATGTTTTGTTTTGCTCTAAGAATGCATAACTGTTGAAGTTTTACCCTCATAACCCATGCCCAATGAAGTGATAGGGTCTTTGGACTCCATGATTAGTAGGAAATCATCCTACAAAAACTGCCAAAATGCTATCATTTCATGCCCCACTTTGATGACTCATCACTGATATCCAATTTGAGTGATCTTCCATGGGTCATTTTGCATGTGTTTCCATTGAAGTGTTCCAAATTTGGCTTAGTCCTAGAATTTTAGGTTTTCAGACAGTCCCTTACCTACTTACCTTCATGCTTGCTTTGTCCTTCTCCCCTTCCTTATTTTTCCATTGGGATTTGGCCTTCGCTCTTCCCCATTACTTTCTATCGATCTCTTAAGGTAAGCCTCAAGCCTTACCTCTAACCACTGAAGCTCGCCTTGGATTTATTCAAAAATTTTCTAAGTGTCAAATTTTTGGGCTTCAAGGGTCTGTCTTCCCTCCACCCTCTTCCACTCTTTCACATCCTTCATCTCCTTTCCTACTCTTCAACTAGGTTTCAAGTGTCGACCATCGACCTTCCTCTTTCCCACCTTCCATTCCTTCACCAATCTAAATTCATGTAAGAAGTTTTAAGGGTCGATCTTCAACCTTCCCCTTTAACTTCTTTAGTTTCACCAAAGACTAGCATCCAACAATCCGCTCCCCAATTCCTAAAGATATGATGATCTCCTTATAGTATTCTTTGTGTCGAGTTTTCGTAGGTCAGCCTTTAGCCTTCCCTTCTACCTCTTACCCCTCTTCAATAAGAGGTAGCCCAAATTTATGAACCCCAATGTTTGACAAGCTCATGTTCGGTAGTCGTGATTTTCCCCAGTATCTTCTTTTGGTATGCAATAATCTAATTTTCTGAATCTCGACATTTGATGGCCCGACGATTGATCTCTAATGGTTTAGAGCTAAAGTTTTATGTTCAGTGAAGACAACACGAGGTAGGTTTGAAGCCTGATCCTTGATAGAGATACATTTTTGGGGGCTAAAACCATTTAATTCACAAGCTTCTAAAAGGTTTTCTTTGGGCTTGACACCCCAACAATCCATGAATTGGTGCAATTTTCTTCATCAATGCTATTAATGTACAACTACTCCCAACAACTGAGCTTGAATTTTAGGGTTTAGAGGACATATTTAATGTATTTTTGTGACTTCTCCTAGTGGATTTGTGGGTGCCATGGCCATTCATTGCTACTGCTCATCCTCTCTAAACATTCCCATACCTATTTCCTTGATTTCATGGGGATTTTGGGTGTCCTTTTTCAAGAAAATCTTCATGGAAAGGTGGATGAAGTTCTGGTTTTATTTTCTCTAGGATCCTTTTGATGCAATTTTCACAGTAGGTATGGTGACCATGATTCATCTAGGCATGAATTTCTTGAATAGATCTTAGAGTTTATGTAATCAAATTTGTAACCCTAACTGGGTCAGGGTTAGTTATTGTTCATCTTAATTATGCCTAAACTATAAAGGAAATTCTTGAATATTTTTTGGGGGTTCTTCCTCTAGCTTCTCTATGGTTTTCTCTTGCAGACATTATAACTTTTACATTTTGCCATTGTAAGGATTGCTTCTATGCTTTTATGTTAATAAAATTGAGCTATTATCATTGTATCTCTTGCAAGTTTGATTAAAATCATCTTATATTCATGGATGAGTGTATGTTTTAGCTATTTTTTTGATGTATTATGCTATTTAGAAGGATGAAGAAACACATTTATACCTTTGTGTATCACCTTTTTTCATTTTCTTGTTTCCCTTCTATCCCCTTTTCCTCCTTGATTTGTTAGATTAGGGTAGTGATAGGTTTCATGCACTGGGTTAGACCAACACATTTGCACTTAGTTTAGAAGAGGAATCCAACCTTCTCTAGAGATTCAACCTCATTTGTGCAAGGTCCAACAATCTTGAGATTATTTCCATTGTGTCATTAAAACACTGAACTCTTTTGAAGTAGGGTGCAATTTTATTTGACAACATTTTTTTTGTACGCCTGGTGGGACAAGAAAGAAATTTTATTTCATTTTGTTGAGAGAGTGGTGTTTCTCTTAACATTCTAGAATTGAAGAGTCTCTCAAACAAGTACCTCACAACTCTACTATCAAGGGAGGACTCTACATACAAATTGGTGACCCTATTGCTACCCATAACTCTTGGTTCAAGATCAGATCTGCACATTCATGCAAAGAATCCAAAAAAGAGTGTTTTCAAGAGGTAATTTCCAATACATACAACTCTCATTTTCTACTTTAAGAAGAAGAAATAGACAATCTTTATCATCTATAAGTTTAGAAATAGGAGTATAAACTATCCATCTCCTAGAGCTCAATCTATGCCACCTATGAGTAGGTTATTTCAAACTAGGACACTTGCTACTCATACAAACAAAAAATTATTCCATATGGCTAGAAATCAACCTTTTGTGTCTATGTTGCCGGTGGCAACCCCTTAGTTTTAGCCCAAACGAATGATATACCAGTCAATGCCATCAAATGTATTCCTCATTTTATTGGTGAAACACATACTACTCCAGTAGAACATATCATAGATGTGGAAAAAATATGCTCAGTTCATGATGTAATAGAAGAAAATGTGGTTGTTAAATTTCTTGCCACTTCCCTAGAAGGAAAAGCATTATAGTGGTATAGAGGTCTTCCATCTAACACCATTCACAACTAGGATGAATTAGGGGAGAAGTGAAAGCATTTTGAAGATAAAAGTGACCATCTATCCCTAGTAGAACAACTAACAATAATCAAAAGAGTAGCTCATGAATTCATGAGAGAATTTTATTATAGATTTCAAAGGACTTGGGATAGAATTCCTACTACGGTCAAGCCTTCACCAGAGCATGCTTTTTTGTATTTCTTGAGGGCTCTTAATAGTGGCATAGCTATTATAATTTAGTCAAGGGGTGGTTTCACTTTACTTGGAGAATATGATCTTGCTATAAGGGTAGAAACTTGTTTAATACAAGTTTGGAAGATAGCTCCTAGACCACCAATGCCTTTATTTAATCTAGAGCTTCCTCCACATCCCACATTGGCTCCTATCCCGGTGGCTACTACTCTAATGGTTCCCACAAACCAACCTTATAATTTTTCTGCACTTCCAAAAGATTGGGGCAACTTGCTCCAGAATATTAACAAAAAGTTAATAGCATTGGATAGGAAATAAAGTCAAAACAATAGGCCCTATCAATCTCAAAATCAAGGTTATAAACAAAATAGGCCATCTTATCAAGGAAAAAATTAGTGGATTCATGCTAAACCTTTGAATAACATGCTTACACCTGCTTCCAACACTTCTAAGGCTTTGGTAATAGTGAAAAATAATCTAGCACAAGAGAAAGAGTGGTGTTACCCTTGTGAGCAGGCTCATAATCAAAATGCTTGTCAAAATGGCGAGTTTGTGCAAACTTTAGTAGCTTAAAATGAGACCTCTACTTTGGAGCAACAAACTAGCATGAACCAAATAGCTACTAATAATCAAAATCATGCATGAGGTGACTTAATTTTTCATTTGGGGCCAATAAGATTTTTGTGGTGTAAATCAAGTAGATACCAATGTAATAACACATAATACAAGATCAAAGAAAAGGAAAATGGAGGGTGGTGCATCTTCCATGGTTGGGTAGCCATAAGCTTCCCAACCATCTCAAAATGTTATAAATGCTAGACCAACATGTAGAACAACACAGGTTCCACTATCAAATCATCCTATTAATAGGCCTAAACAAGTGGTGGAGCAACATAAGATCACACAAACAACAATAATAGACCCTGTTACAATGGTTCCTTCTAAAGCTAGTTAGCTTCCTTTCAACATAGTGGAGTATGAAGAAAGCCAATCTGAATGTTACTATGTGGGAAGCTCTATATATTCCATGACAAAGGGATTTGCTACAATAGGCTTTAAAGCAACATAAACAAATAGGTGATGTACAAGAAAAAGAGCAGACTACTCCATCAATCAACCTGGTGTAACCCAAAGAGGAGGGGAATTCAAGAAAAATAAGTAAGCCACCTCCCTTCTAAATTTCTCTAATTATTGGGAATCATATAGTGCATAATTGTATGATAGACTTAGGGGCAAGTAGTTCAGTCATGCCTAAAGGGATTGCTGACATGCTCGACATGAAGTATGAATTGGTGACTAGATAAGTTTTACAATCAAATGGTACTACTGTCAATACCATGGGGGTAATTAAAAACTTAAAATTGTCCTTGCATACATGTCACAACTATGATGTGTTGCAAGAAATTTTAGTCATAGACCTCTCTACTCAATTTTCCATTTGCTTGTCTAGGGATTTCATAGCTAAGATAGGTGGGTACTTATTTCCTAATTGGTCTCACATGCTATTTAGAACTAGATATGGAACTAAAGAAATAATCAAATTTGAGCCCATAGCAAAGGATCATATAAAGCCTTACTCTTCTAGTCAGATAATCATGAATGGTACACATTCCATGATTAAAAGGAAGAGTGTTATGTTTGTTACCTATTTTTTCTTCTAGCTCAATCAGGTAGAGTTGATTTTGTGTTTGTAGATAAAAGATAAAAGGTATACATTCATTCTGCTAAGTTATGTTCATATGTACATAAGAATGATCAAAATGATCATATTTTATTATGCAAAAGTACACATGAGAAGATTGCAAAGAGTGTTTGCATAAAAACTGTATTTTATTGATAATTAAAAGTATATATATCCCATACAAGCCGTGGGATTAACTCCTTCAATGCAATGCAAAATGTAGGCTATACATTTGAAGAAAATAAGAGAATATAAAAAGAAAAGGCATCCATCATTGCTTGGGTGGAGAGGATGGACGTTGATCTACTGCATCTTAAGACAACTCCTGATTCCTCCATAAGGTTGCTCCATTGCTCCTAAATGCCTGCAAGAGTTGAGAAAATTTGGTGTTAGAGCTTAGGATACATTTTCTCATCATGACATACAATTTACTATTCTATGACATTCAAACAATTTGCATATCATAGAGATGTCTAGAGGATTAGAGGATTGTCATCAACAAGTGTCATATATTGTGCTCCATTGATTTATCTAACATGTTTGTTCACTGTGCAGGTATAGGTGAAATTTTCATTTGGTGGATCATCCTATTTGACATCAAAGCATGTGGAGTAAAATGGGCTCCCACAAGGGTTGAGCCTAACATGCTGCCCTCTTGTTTTGAGAGGGATGAGATTGTAAAGGCATTACAATTTTCAACTTTGAGCATATATCTTATCACCTATAATGGTGAGTTGGTTGACATCAATATCATAAATGAAAAAGTATTTGATCAATGAAATTAAAATGAGATAAGGAAAACATCTTGTATCAAGACATATCACAACAAATGCATGATTGCAAGTGACACAGATAGTTCATAGACACAACGAAACAAAAACGCATAGATGCTCATGAACCTACAAATCCATTGGAATGACAACAAGTGACTAGAGTAGTGGTTGTGTAGATCACTAAATATAGAAGAGAATGGAACAACATCAAATCTTGTATGAGAGCCACTTTTGAGCCACTAAATATTGTAGCATTGTGTGACAGTAATGAATGAAGTAGATACATTGCATAAAACTAGTCTGTGAAGAGAAGAGAAATGGTGGAACAACTTATCATGACAAAGATTCCATTATTGTTCTATTGTTAATGGCTTGTTGTTTGATAGGTTGAGATCATTATCCAAGTTGGATATTTGTATGAGTCATGAAACATGACTAGAAAGGATACAAGGCATGCAAGGGGACAATAATACCACTATGAAAGGAATACATGTGCATAACTAATCAGATAAGAGATAGTGCTAAGGGGGGATGTAAATGAAATATAAAAGACAAAGAAAAATATTTCTAATACTGTGAAAAAAGCATTTAATAACTTTGTCATTATTGTTTTGGAACCTTTGACCATCAATGATGTATAGCTAATAGTCAACATAGTAGCACAATTGAAGAGACACAAGAAAATAGTGTGATCATCATGGCAATAGGATTGTGTATAGTTTTGAGATTGAGCAACCTCAATGAACTCACAACCCTTTACAGTATTGTATTATTTTGGTGAAGCAACACAGGTAACTCTAAAGGGTCCTAGTATTCAGAACCATCAAAATAATCCAACATTAATCAATGGGCTAGTCACAATCCTCTCTCATTCCATGATACCTTGAATTTTGAGAGTTTCTTTTTATATCCTCTCAGAACTTGTAGCAATAGACAACATAATCAAAGGGATAGTCACAAAAAAGAACACTATCATATATGACAATCATGCCACTACGGAGATCAAGGAAATGAATTTAAAAATGAGGTTAGTGGTTCCTATTCACTTGAAAGTGAAACTCCTTCAACAAAATTAGATGGTGGTACCATTTTTGGGAAAAGCTTGTCATCACATTGAAGAAGTATATCATAATGATTATGAATTTGAAGACGTTTGATGGAATTGTTTTCTACTTTCTCATTATCTTTGGTAGAGCTTATCCTAATGGATAGACATGCATAGTTATAATGAAAAGTGTTGGACAAAGGATAGTGAATTTATGGAGGTTTTAGTCCACATTACTACATATGATATGAGTAGCATGATAGTAGAGAAAGTAATTGATTTCGAGTATGACATATTCTTTGAAAGAACGAAATGAATATACCAAGAAAAGCAAAATGCCCGTTGGATGATAAAGCCATGACCCCATAAAGACACGAAAACCCAAGTTTATAGGGGACAAGTGCAAAGAAGGAAGTTTTATTTCATTTCTTTAGAGAAATATAAATGAAACTATGACCTAGAATGTTGCATCTCATCTTTTTCTATACAAGGAAGCAAGTATGGAGTTTTTCTTTCACAAAAAAGGAGAAAAACAAAATTATTCACAAAAAAAGCTTACTCACACATTGTTCTAGCTGGTTTTTGCATGGATCTAATAGTCAAACCCTCTAAGAAATCTCCAAACAAACCTTTGATGGTGGCTTGATGGTTCCATAAAGCTGCTGTATGCAAAATGAAATGTGAAAATACTTTCCCACAGGTTTGGATTGTTAGGGTTTCTTTGGCCTAACATATGCTGACCAACCTAAGGAAAATTTTACTTTTATTTAAACCTTTGAAATAAATGAATACCCCATTTGGTATTCATGTCCAACGACTACGGAGGTCCCCATTTTATACATCTTGGACTTGATTTTCAAATATATGTAATGAAAAATATTTTGCATCAACCTTGAATGTAAGACATATTTAAGTGATGTTTTTATAAGTCACTTTAGTACATGTTACACAAAATAAATGATATAGTTTGAGTCTTCATGACTAGGTGTCAAGCATATAGGGGGAGGTTGGAGAGGTTATCCAAAATGTGCCAAGAATACAGGAGTGGTTTGACTTACTTTTAGAGCAAGTTGAGAGAATCTTGGAGCATTTTTAGATACCTTTATGGTAGGATAGTTCAAAGCTTAATTTTTTCTCATTTTGGAGGGAATTTGAGAACTAGATTTTAGGCTTTTCTGTTGCATATGACCAAGGGAGTTTCTAGATCCTATTTTTGTGAAACCATTTGGAAAAGCATATAGTAACTTCAAAGTTCATTTTTGAAGTTAGTTCTAATTTTTTTCTTTTGTTTGTCTTGTGACCTTTGGATTACTCTATAGAAAATAGACTATATTTTTTTAACTCATTTAGAAGCATGTACAACAATTGTAACACCTTTTTGATCAATAAGACAATCTATTTTACCTTCTCATTTGCTGTTTTATTATGTAAGCATTTAAAATGGTTGATGAAATATTATGGTGGAATTGTTTTCCCTTTGATTTTGTCCTATTTTCTTTTCATTTACACAGTTAATATGAAATTTTGCAAGTCATAACATATGTTGAGCTAGTTCAGGAGAGAGTCTAAGTTGTGAAGACATTTTTAACTTCCTTCTAGATATAATCCTTGGCATTTTTAGCCTAGTTATTAAGCACTGATGCAAGGACATGTATGAAGTTTTGAGTTGTGTAAGCCACTATTTAAGTTGAACATTTTTGTGTTTAAAAACAACAGTATTATGCTTGGGATCATTTTGGTGCATCACCCATAGTATAGGTTTCATTTCACCTAATATTTCTTACCCATTTCCTCTGCAACTCATTAGACTAGTTTAGGTGATTACCATTTAGGAGCTACCCTTCTCTGGAGGTCCATTCCAAGTTTAGGAAACCATAGCCTAGGAATGTTCCAATATTTCTCCAAAGTGCTAATTTCTACAACTTAGCAAGGGTGCAACTTTTGAGTGACAACAATTTTTAGCATGCATGGTGGGACATAGAACTAATTTTCAGTCTCTTTTGTACTACACATTGCTACTGTTTGGTGTGTACTTGATAGTATTTTCTTCCTTTGGAGGAAATTTTTCAACACACTTGGTGACTCTGGAAGGATATCTATTGGTTTCAAGTAACAAGTGCTAGTATGTTTCAACATTATTAAAATAAAGTCTTATTTTTTCTTATTTTGAAGCTTCTTGAATGAAAGAGCATGTCTTAATTTCATTGAAACATGCAATTCCATATCATGAAAATTCTTCTTATATACCCCCTCATCAGCCATATCATACTAGATATACTACTAATTTCACTCGAAATAACCCTGTAGTAGTAGATTATAACCAACAATTTCAATATTTTCACCACCCACTCACCTCTGCTCAAGCTTCTTGGTAGCCCACCCATGTTTACAACTAGTCTCAAGAAGGCTATTTAATTCCAAGTCAACAATAATACCTTCCTAAATAGATCCAAAATAATGAAGAAATGGAGATTACAAATATTAGGAGTGTATTGCTTGATTTCACAAGATAGTTGAATGAAATCAAGAGAGAACAAGAGTATCATATGCAACAAGAGGAGGTGTCTCATCAAGTTCACTATCATCAATAGGAGATGGAAGCACAAGTAAGGTATTAGGAAGAGAAAATGAAGCTAATGCTTGTTCAAGCTCAAAACTTAGAAGCAGATTCAACACTTTCTTTTCCAAACCCATTCTTTGAGTAAGGGGTTCCGAGGTTGAATCTATTAAGCTTCAAACAAGATGAACCTTCTTTTGAAGAGAAATCATAAGTTTCGCAAGAACAAGATGAGCATATAGAGCTTGGGCAATAGTATGAAGAACAAGAAGAGGGTGGTGAAATGGAGGATGCTATAATATAGCTCAATGAGATGCTTCCTTTTGTTGAAAATGATAAAGGAAAAATAGTTGTGGACACATCACTAGTAGGATTGGAGTGGAAAGAGGTTCTTAAACACAATGATGAGCTACTCATCCTCAAAGATTAGTATGAAAATGGATCCTTGGATCATGAAGAGGACCATAAAACTAAACTTGCCACCATTTTCCAAGGTATGAGCTTTGATATCTTCAAATATGTTATGAATGAGAAAGCTAATTTTGAGCTTTATGAAGAGATGTGCATAGACATAATTGAACAATTTTGTTCAAAGTTGGTTGACAAAGAATCAGACCTATTAAAAGAAGTTGACAATCATGATGAACTAGAAAAATAGGTCCACAAGCTTGAACAAGTGTTGAAGCAACAAGAGGAATATGGTCTTGATAAATAGGAGTCCATTCTCTTAGGTCAAGAAAATTTCATGAACTTGATTTGCAAGGTCTTAGCTGGTTGGAGGAGCTTCCTTTCTGCTATACAAATGAGTTGAAGGCTGATATATCAGTTGGAAGTTTGTTTCAAGAGGCTATTTCATTGTTTGAACATTTGTCTTCTTTCATTGGAGAATAAAATTTTGATTTGGAGTGCACCTCTTTGAATGATAATGGGGATTTTGAGCTTGAACTAGCTATTCCTAAGAGCTTTCCAAGACTTGATAGCTTTGATGAGTTATTAGCTACTATAGTGGAAGAGGATTGTCCATTGACCATGGAGGAGAAATTGACATGGCAAGATATTAGGCAAAATGAAGATAATGATATCATTTATGGGTATTCAAACTATCTTCTCTCTAGTCCAAACTTAGCCATGAAGTAGGACAACCATGGAAAATAGGAAAAAGGAGAAGGGCATGTGCAGGATCATGGTAGGCCAAACAGGCCCTTAAGTGGCAATGAAAATTCAGAAAAATCAGAGTTAGGCAACTTGACGTAAAAATTTGAATAAGTTATCTATATTATTTCAAAAATATGTAAGAATAGAATCTGTGGGAAATTTAATGTAGTTTCTAAACTACTAGGTTAATTTTTTTAAAAACAAAATCTATTTGGTGAAAATTTGAAATTTCAATGTAGTATTACTTAAATTTCAGGAAGAAAATAAGAAGTAGGTGTCTGTCTGACCACCCTAACCATAATAAAATGATAATAATTTTTTATGAGATTTTAGATATAAGTAGAGGACTCATGTCTGATGTGCAGTATTTTTTTGTAATTTTTTCCCAAGTAAATAATTAATTATGAATTTTTATTACAACTTTTAAAAAATATAAAAACTTGTATGTCGACCACCTTAACTTGGTTAAAACCTCATAAAATTCAATTTTTTTTTAATCCTATAGTATGCGAAACATAGAATGTGACACATATTTTGGATTCAAAAAATATAATACCGTTGAAAGTTATAGATGTTTTTCAATCAGCCTATCAATCAGGACTTTAGTCATAATTCTAAAAGAAAATAAATAATAATTATTTATTAAATTCAAAGTAATGAATAATTTATATTGGTGGAAAGCTGAGAGTCTCTTCTACAAACCCTTTTCGTTTCATCAATTTTGGCTAAAAATAAAGTCGTCAGCCACATGGACGAAGTCTAGAAAAACAAGGTAAGTTGTCAAACACGTTTTTTGCGTTGACTTCTTAGGATTGGCATGTCCAAGCCAAATACCAAAGCAAGCCCGAGGCTAATCCCTAGGCAATAAATTATGTGTTAGAAATATCGGATATCCGTTTCAAATCGGATATCCGTTTCTTATCCGTTTTTATATTGCATTTTATAAATTATATATTATAAAGTGTATAATTTTTTTTAAAATCATATATAAACCAAATCGGATATCCGTTTTAAAACGGATATCGATTTGGTTTATATATGATTTAAAAAAATTATACACTTTATAATATATGATTTATAAAATGCAATAAATATTTTATAGTTTATTTTAATATATCTACTTGAGAATATAAAATATAGTTTATAATTTAATATATAATATATTATATTATTATGTATAATATTTAAATATTATTTCTATATTTTACTTAATGTATATATATATATATTACTAATATATAAAATATTATATAAC
>VDFB02047230.1:379451109-379463919 GCA_007258455.2 Sequoia sempervirens | reverse complement strand
TCTCTCAAGTATTTTCATCCTACCCCCTCTCCCTCTCTTAGATCTCTCTCTCACTCACTCACTCCATCTCACTCACTCTCCCACTCTCTCCAACTCTCTCCAACTCTCTCCAACTCTATCCTAACCTCTCCCACCCTCTCCCACTCTCTCCAACTCTCTTTCACTCTCCCATTCTCTCCCACTCCCTCCCTCTCTCCCAATATCTCCAACTCTCTTGCTCCCTATCCCACTCTCTCCCATCCTCTATCCCACTCTCTCCCACTCTCTCCCGCTCTCTCCCTCCCTCTCTCCCACTCTCTTCCACTCTTCTACTCTCTCCCTCCCTCTCTCCCACTCTCTACCACCCTCTCCCACTTTCTCCCACCTTCTTCCTCCCTCTCTCCCACTCTATCCCACTCTCCCACCCTCTCCGACCTTATCCCACTCTCTCACACACTAAGTCCATCTATCTCTCTCCCCTATACCCTTATAACCATTGACCCTTAAACCCTCTACCATATACCCTAAACCTTAAAGTTTAACCCTTAAACCTTCTACCATATACCATTAATCCTTAGGTCTATGTGTACACAAATCGGATATCCAATTTGAAACGAATATTCGATTTGAAATGGATATCCGATTTCTAGACCATTACTTTAAAACAACAAAATATGCTTTTTACAAATCAGATATCCAATTTGAAACGGATATCCGATTTGTAAAAATCATATATATACAACTATTTTCATTGTTTTAAAGTTACAGTCTACAAATCGGATATCCGTTTCAAATCGGATATCCGATTTGTAGGCCGTTACTTTAAAATAACAACAAATTTTTTATATATATTCTTTTTACAAATCGGATATCCGATCCAAATCAGATATCCAATATGGAAAACTAGGATTAGTGTTTGTTTTGGTGGTGTGTACTGACACCCGAGCCTAAAAAAAGTCAACACAATATTTTCGCGTTTTTGGGTCGATGAAAGACGTGTTTTTTTCCTCATTGCCACTTTTTGGCATACCATGATCCTGCACATACCCAAAAGCTTGAACAACAATGGGAGTCCAAGTTTTATATGTTCTAGAGGCTATCCTATCATATTTTTAGCCAGTATGGAGGCCATTGAAGTACCACAGGTCATGCTTGCACCCAAGCATGAGGATACAATTGAAGAAGAAGTTGAATATGAAGTTGCAATTGAAAGTGATCAGATTCAACTCACTTGTCTAGTCCAAGACAACATTAGGAATGATCAGAATCAAAGCATAAGTGATTTTATTCATATTTTTTTATGAAGCACTGCAATAGTCTACTGAATATCTTCTTGTGTTTTATATCCTTTCAACAATGCATGATTAGGTAATGCATCGGTTGTTGATTAAGAGGGGGTGTTATTTTACTAGACCAGTGAATGGGTTTGTTTGACCAACTTCTTTAATGGTTAGAGTAGGTTAGAGTAAGTTTTAGTAGTCTTTTTGCTCTAAGTGCTATTTTACACAATTAGTTAGTTTGGCCTAGTTTTTGATGGTTGGAATATGTTACATTATTTTGATGAGTTACAACAATATACAATACTATTTTTCAAGTATTTTCAAGTTTCTATTGACTCCATTCCCAATGAATAGCTTCAGGAAACTAGTCATGATGTTTAGCAGGAAAACATTTAGCAGACGTCACAAAAAATGTTACCTAATTTTACTTCAAGCTCAATTTGGTAGAGTTGAGTTTTTGTTTTCAGATAAAAGATAAAAGGTATACATTCATTCTACTAAGTTATGTTCATATGCATAGAATAATTATCAAATTGATTGCATTTTATAATGAAAAAGTACACAAGAGAAGATTGCAAAAAGTGTTTGCATAAAAAACTATATTTTATTGATAATTACAAGTGTATATATCCCACACAAGCCATGGAATTAACTCTAATGCAATACAAAAATTAGGCTATATATTTGAAGAAAATACAAGCATATAAAAATAAAATGCATCCATCATTGCTTGGGTGGCGAGGATGGACATTGATCTATTGCATCTTCAGATAGCTCTTGAGTCCTCCAGAAGATTGTTCCATTGCTCCTGAATGCTTGGAAGAGTTGAGAAAATTTAGTATTAGAGGTTAGGATACATTTTATCATCATATGCAATTCAATTTCAATGAACATATAGTGTATTGTTATATGAAATTGAAATAGTTTGCATATCACAAAGATGCCTAGAGGATCACAGGATTGTCATCAACAAGTGTCATAAATTGTGCTCCATTGTTTTATCTAACATGTTTGTTCACTATGAAGGTATAGTTGAAAATTTCATTTGCTAGATCATTCTATTTGACATTACAATATGTGGAGTAAAATGGGCTCCCACAAGGGTTGAGCCCAACATGTTGCCCTCTTGTTTTGAGAGGGATGAGAGTGTAAAAGCATTACATTTATCAACTTTAAGCATATATCTTATCAACTATAATGGTGAGTTGGTTGACATCAATATCATAAATGACAGTGTTTGCTCAATGAAATTACAATGAGATAAGGACACTGTCATGTATCAAGACATATCACAACAAATGTATGATTGAAAGTGACATAGATAGTTCATAGACACAGTGAAAGAACAATGCATAGATGCTCATGAACTCACAAATCCATTGGAATGACAAAAAGTGACTAGAGTAGTGACTGTGTAGATCACTAAATACATAAGAGAATGAAGGACATCAAATCCTGCATGAGAGGCACTCTTGAACCACTAAATATTGCAACATTGTGTGATAGTAATGAATGAAGTAGATACATTGCAAAGAACCAGTTTGTGAAGAGAAGCAAAATGATGGAACAACTTATCATGAAAAAGATTCCATTATTGTTCTATTGTTAATAGCTTTTTGTTTGATAGGTTGAGATCACTTTCCAAGTTGGATGTTTGTGTGATTCATGAAATGATTAGAAAAGATACAAGGCATTCAAGGGGATCGTATTGTCACTTTGAAAAGAATACATGTGGATAGTTAATTAGACAAGAGATAGTGCTAAGGGGGGTTGCAAATGAAATTTCAAAGGAAGAGAAGAAGATTTCTAATACTGTGACAAAAGCATTTAATCACTTTGTCATTATTGTTTTGGAAACTTTTTCCATCAATGATCAATGTATAATTAATAGTAAACATAGCAACACAATTGATGAGACAAAAGAAATCAGTGTGATCATCATGGCAGTAGGATTGTCCATAGTTTTGAGATTTAGCAACCTCAATGAACTCACAACCCTTTACAATATTGTATTATTTTGGTGAAGCAACATAGGTAACTCTAAAGGGTCCTAGTATTCAAAACCATCTAAATAAGCCAACATTAATCAATGGGCTAGTCACAGTCCTCTCTGATTCCATGATAGCCTAAATTTTGAGAGCTTAGATTTTTACATCCTCTTAGAACTTGTAGCAGCAAACAACATCATGAAAGGGGAAATCACAAAAATAACACTATCATATATGACAATCATGCCATTACAAAGATTAGAGAAAAAAATCTAAAAATGAGGTTGGTGATTCCTATTCACTTGAAAGTGAAAATCCTTCAAAAATATTAGATTATGGTACCATTTTTAGGAAAATCTTGTCATCACATTGAAGAAGTATCTCATAATGATTATGAATTTGAAGACATTTGATGGAATTGCTTTCTACTTTCTCATTATCTTTGGTAGAGCTTATCCTAATGGATAGACATGCATAGTTATAATTAACAGTGCAGGACAAAGGATAGTGCATTGATGGAGGTTTCAGTCCACATTACTACATATGACAATGAGTAGTGTGACAGTAGAGAAAATAATGGATTCATAGTATGATATGTTATTTGAAAGAACAAAAGGCATATACCAAGCAAAGAAAAATTCCAATTGGATGATAAAGCTACGACCTCATAAATCCATTAAAACCCAAGTTTACAGGGGCCGAGTGCAAAGAAGGAAATTTTCTTTCATTTCTTTAAGAGAAATATAAATGAAACCATGACCTGCAATGTTGTATCTCATCTTTTTGTGTACAAGGAAGCAAGTATGGAGTTTTTATTTCACAAAAAAAAGCTTACTCACACATTTTCTAGTTGGTTTTTGAATGGATCTCACAGTCAAACCCTCCAAGAAAGCTCTAGACACACCCTTGATGGTGGATCGATGGTTCGATAAAGATGGTGTATACAAAATGAAATGTGCAAATGCTTTGCCCATGGGATTTGATTGTTAGGGTTTCTTTTCCCTAACATATGCTGATCAACCTAAGAAATTTTTTCCTTTTATTTAAACTTTTACAATAAATGAATACCCCATTTGGTATTCATGTCCAATGACTAGGGAGGTCCCCATTTTATACATCTTGGCTTTGATTTTCAAATATATGTAATGAAAAATATTTTGCATCAACCTTGATTGTAAGACATATATTTAAGTGATGTTTTTATAAGTCACTTTAGTAAATGTTATGCAAAATAAATGATATAGTTTAAGTCTTTATGACTTGGTTTCAAGCATATAGGGAGAGGTTGGAGAGGTTAGCCAAAATATTCCAAGAATATAGGAGTGGTTTGACTTACTTTTGCAGCAAGTTGAAGGCATCTTGGAGCACTTTTAGGTACCTTTATGGTAGGATAGGTCAAAACTTGACCTTTTTTCTCATTTTTGAGCCTTTTGGAGGGAATTTGAGAACTTGATTTTAGGCTTTTTTGTTGAATATGACCAAGGGAGTTTCTAGATCCTATTTTTGTGCAACCATTTGGAAAAGCATATAGTAACTTCAAAGTTCATTTTTGAAGTTAGTTCTAATTTTTTTCTTTTGTCTACCTTGTGACCTTTGGAGTCCTTTGTAGAAAAGAGACTGTATTTTTTAACTCATTTACAAGCATGTACAACAATTGTAACATCTTTTTGATCAATAAGACAATCTATTTTACCTTCTCATTTGATGTTTTATTGTGAAAGCATTTAAAATGGTTGATGAAATATTATGGTGGAACTATTTTCCCTTTGATTTTGTCCTATTTTCTTTTTCGTTATGCGGTTAATATGAACTTTTGCAGGTCATAACATGTGTTGAGCTAGTTCAAGAGAGAGTCTATGTTATGAAGACATTTTTCATTTCCTTCTAGATATTGTCCTTGACATTATTAGCCTAGTTATGAAGCATTAATGCTAAGACATATAAAGTTTTGAGTTGTGTAATCCACTATTTAAGTTGATCATTTTTGTGTGTAAAAATAGTAGTATTATGCTTGAGATAACTTTGGTACATCACTCATAGTATAGGTTTCATTTCACATACGCTTTCTTACCCTTTTCCTTTGGAAGTCATTAGATTAGTTTACTTGATTACCATATAGGATCCAACCTTCTCTGGAGGTCCATTCCAAGTTTAGGAAGCCCACATTCTAGGAATGTTCCAATGTTTCTCCAAAGTGCTAAGTTCTACAACTTAGTAAGGGTGTAACTTTGAGAGACAACAATGTTCATGGGCCTGTAAGTCCTATAGAGGAGGTACTTGATTGTTTGTTGTATGAATGGGGTAATGCTTTAAATTTTGATCTATTTGTTATTGTTGAGGCAAAGGAGACTGGTCTTGGCACCTATTGCATTCATGAAGAGGATGTTCTTGTCCCCAATCTCATAAAAGCTGAAGAAGATTTAGGGGGATTGTGGCAAATGTTTGTTGATGGTTATAGGAACACAAATGGTGTTGGTGCTAGTGTTATGATAGTATCTTTGAGCAGGGAAAAGTATTATTTATCTTTCAAGCTTTAATTTAGTTGCATTAACAATGTGGTTGAGTATGAAGCACTCATCGAAGGTCTCCAACTTGCACAAAAAAATAATATCAAATTATTATAGGTTTTTGGTGATAGTGAATTGGCTATTCATTAAGTCCGAACTTAAAACTCAACCAAGAAAAATATACTAAAATACTACAAGCATAGGGTTTGAGATTTAAATGAGGAATTTGAAGGTTTTAACATCCAAACAATTTTGGGAGATAAGAATAAACACGCTAATAGACTTGCAACAGTTAGTACTCAGTTTGACATACCAACACATATTGCAAGTAAAAAAGAGTAGCATATCAGACTTGTGGTGAGGCCTACTCTTTTGGATAATCAAGATCACTAGAAATTCTTTGATAGTGACCAACATATAGTGACTTTTTTTCCAAGATGAGGTAGAATTTTCTAAAAGAAATTAGTCCAAGCTTGAAAATTAGTATGGTGATCAGATTGTGCACCTGGGTAGCAAAAATCTACCAAATGGTCTTATCACCCTTGAAGGTATTTTCAACCTTGATGATTAGTTAAAGAAGAAAAGGATAAACTTAGTTGCAAAGGAGGGTGACATTAAGCCAATTGAAATTTCATAGGGAAAGTCTCTAAACTTGGGAAAGGTATGCTCTGCTACTAAACATGATGTTTTCATAGAACTTTGCAATAGATACAATGATGTAGTTTCTTGGACTTATGAAGACCTAAAGGTTTTTTACCCAAGCCTTTTCCAACATACTATTGAATTACATCTAGATGTCAAACCCTTAAGGAAAAACAAAGGCCTATAAATCCAAAGATTAAGCCTTTGATGAGAAGGAGTTGGCCAAATTGATTGAGGCTAGAATAATTTTTCCCATCAAGCATTCTTCATGGGTTGCAAATCTTATTCCTGATAGAAAAAAAAAGGGGAGATAAGACTTTGTGTGGATTTTAGGGATCTAAATAAAGAGTCCCTAAATGATCATTATCCCCTTCCCTCCATGGAGAAGATTTTGCAGAGTCAATGGGCCAGAAAGGTTTTCCTTGTTGGACAATTACTCAGGCTATAATGACCAAATTATGGTCCAAGAATCTGATTAGCATAAGACAACATTTACTACAAAGTGGAGCATCTATGCTTATTGTAAAATGCCTTTTGGTCTAACCAACATAGGTGGAACTTTTCTGAGAGCCATGGATATGGCATTTCAAGGTGTGTTTATATAGTTTGTTTTGGTCCACTTGGATGATATCACGATGTTTTCAAAGCATCCAAGTGACCATTTTAGTCACCTTGAGCAAGTATTTCAGAAATGTAGGGAATATGGCATTTTCCCTAAATCCAAATAAATGTGAATTTGTCACTAATTAGGGAAAGCTTCTTGGGAACATTGTTTCAAAGGATGGCTCGGTCATTGATCCTACAAGAATAAAATCCATCTTGGCCATCCCACTTCCTAGCCACATGAAAGGATTACAAAGTTTTTTGGGCATAGTTAACTTTGTGAGGAGGTTCATACCAAATATTGCTACTTTGGTAATGCCTCTTACTTATATGATCAAGAAAACTATGGTTTTCAAATGGACCAAGGAAGGTACAGATAGCTTTAAAGCTATCAAACAAGAAATTGCTCAAGCTCCTACCTTTGTCAATCCTAACTATGTCAGTGATTTTATTCTTTATACCTTTGGAGGTCAAGCAAGTATATTAGCTATACTAACCTAGCTAAATAAAGAAAATTTGGAGTACCCCATTGCTTTCTTTAGTGAAGGACTTAAAGATTATGAAGTCAAGTACAACTATGTTGAAATGAAAGCTCTTACTACTATTAGAGTATTGAAAAAATTCAAACATATGTTGTCTAATAATAGGATACAACTAATGGTGCCCCATGTCAGCATTAAAGAGTTCTTGTTGAGTAGAGATATCGATGAAAAAAGGGCTAGATGGATCACCAAGGTGATGGAGTATGATGTTGACATCAAGATCACCAAGCTAGTGAAAGGTTTAGGGTTATGTGAGAAAATTGTCTCATCATTTGAGACTCCTATAGAGGCTGCCCTTGTGCTATAGGAACAACAAGCACCAAATGCAAATATACAAGGTTCTTGGGTGCATGATATGAGTACCTTTTTACAGGAAGGTATATATTCTTTGCATATAGATAGGGCCAAAAGAATACATTTCAGATTATAGTCAATTCCCTATGTTATAGTGGATGAAATACTCTTCAAAAAGGATTTCAATGGAGTCCTATTAAGATGCATAGAGGTAGATCAGGCCAACAAAATGCTAAATGAATTCCATGATGGCTCTTCAAGTGGTTATTTTTTAGCAAGGAATACTACTGCAAAGGTTACGAGGGTTGGTTATTATTGACCAATTTTGTTCAATGATGCTCACAAACGAGCAAGAAATTGCAAAAAGTGTGCCTTATTTTCTAGAAAGAAAAGGTTGGCTTCCCTCCCTCTTCACCCCATTCAAGTTGATCAACCATTTACATAGTGGGGTTTGGATTTTATTAGTAGGATAAATCCACCATCAAGTGCTAGTCATAAGTGGATTTTAACAACTATAGACTACTTTACAAGGTGGAGATAGGTAGTTGCTTTGAAGGATGCCACTAATGCTTTAGTTTTAGAATTACTTGATGAAATTGTTACAAGATTTTGCACTCCTTCTAAGTTTGATTCCTTCTATATTTTGTTATTAATTTTTCTCCTTTTAAAGATTTCTTTATAACTTTACATATAGTAGCATACTTATCATATTTGAGCCCGCATGGGTAGGGGAGTTTGCTTGGGCCATGGGTTTTTCCTCTCAACTATCCCTCTTTGTTTCTAAGTCCTTTACATTTGCAACAATACTAGATAATAATCTATGGGAAAGAAACCTACCCTCAATCATTACCTTTTTGTTCTCCAAGGAAGAGATGGTTTTACTCCATATTTTTATCAATTATGACATTTGCAATACATCCCTCTTATCTTTCCTTATTTTTATGTTCCTTAAAAGTGAATATGACTTCATCAAATATGTACCTCTAAATGATATATATTTCTACTATTTCTTCACCTCTAATATGGACTAATTGAATAAGTGTAAAATCTTAGGCCTTATAGTGATAGGTTACATTCTTCTTCATTCTAATATTCTAACTTTTCTTATATCCCATATTAATCATCAATATTTTTAATTATTTTAGTCTAACATAACTATCTTCATCACATGCATCGTTTTCATGTTCCTTGCATTCACCTACCCTAAATCCCTCAAACTATTTGTAGAAAATATCTAAGGGACTTTTATCCATTATTAATTACATTAATTCTCCAATGAATTTAATATTTCTCCATTTCGATAATGTATCCCTTTACCAATTGTAAAGTGTACGGATTCCGTTTTTGAAAAAGGTTCTTACTCATAGGATGATTATTTATTCCCACCAATTTTTTCACCTTCTCCCAAAACTTGAAGGCCTTTGATTTAGCTTTCTTTTTCTCTTCTTTCCTATTATTATTTTCCTCATACTACTTCAACTTTTGCCATGATTCCTCCAAATCAAACTCTATTTTTTGTCACTTTCTTCGCTTGTCTTTTATTTTCTTTTGCATTATCCTTTGTCTTAATTCTTCATTCTTGCTTATCCTCTTCTATCACATCACAAAAGAAATCCATCTCTATATCTATAGCCATTTATATTCTCTAAGATATTCAATAATATCATTAAGAATGAATAAGGTTGTTTAACAAATTCTCTACTTCGAATAACTTTGAAATATCTAAAAAAAAAGTTGTAGACAAGCCTTACATCCTACAAGTTAATCTTGAATGGATACTATAATCCTAGAACTTGTAAATGAATTGGAAGGTAAAATGTAAACAAAATATCATTTGAATTAGTATTACACTCTAAACACTTGTAGCCTATGGAACATTACTATAGTCTTATTTACTCAAAAATAAAAAAAATGCCCCATATTAGCAAATTAAACAAAACAATTCAAGAGAATATTATAGTAACACCTCTATAATGAATAATAAATTATGTAAAACTTCTTTTACATCTAATTTGTTAGCTTTATATAATTCAGTATCCAATAAAAGGAATAAATCACGGTATGCATATAATAAATTATATGCTCAAAATATTAAAGATTTAAACTAGTAAAAAATTATAGAAAGAGTATCTTTTCTATTGAAAAACAAATATTTAAACTTATGTAGTTCTATTTCTTCTAATTTCCTATGCATCTATTGTTAACTCCTATCCATCTTAATACTATGCAATTCTTTATTTATAATATGTTAATTTTGCAACTACTTTTATGTTTAGGAGAACATCCCAAAATAACTTAATCATTCAGTGAATGGTCTACACTAATATTGACTTTATTCTCAATACAAATGGAACTCTTTATTTATAATACACTAATTTTACAACTACTTTTATTTTTAGGAGAACCATTCCAAAATAATTTAATCATTCAATGAATAGTCTACATCAACATTAACTTTATTCTCAATACCAATCTAGCACTTACTTTAGATTGTAGAATCTTGTTATCAATACCTTCATAATATTAATGGCAGCCAGATATTTTTTAGATAGCCGAGTCTAATGATCAAGGGTAAATTTTAAATGAATAAAATAATAACTTTTAAATAAAATGAAGTATAAATTTGATATTAACTGTTTCACTGTGATATTTAAATAAAGTGGTATCTACCTATATAATGAATCATATTTATACTGCTCACACAAATACTTGTCTAAATATCCAGCTTAGCTTAATTCGCAGGCTTATCACCGGATTGGATGATAGATTCACCAATTATGTTCAAGACCTGCGTTTGCTGTTGCATACCATCCATTTTAAGATTTGCTAATCTTGGATCACGGGTAAAAGCTTATCTTTAACTTTACAGGCCAATTTTTTTAAATCGATGTTTTAGAAGCCCAGGATATGGCCGAAGTCGTCGAACAGGCAAGCACCGCAGCCAGCGTAGAAAATACAGTAATGGACGCGGGCATACTTCCCTTGTCTGTCCTCACCAACATACCCTCGTATATCGGATAACTATTTATTACTATGAAGCTCGACATTATCACCTGCACAAACATTCTCGCCATGGCTGAATAACCTTCTCTCATTACCCCCGCAATTCCACCTACTAACGCCATGAGGTTAATCAGTGCTATGATAGAAAAAGGTATAAATAGCGCAGAGGAAACCCCAAACTCAAAAATCTCTGCCTCGTATCGTTTGGCTGCTTCGCTGTCAAATACTTTACTTGTCACCTCAAAACCCACTTTGGATATTCCAAGTAATTTACAGACCACTTGAATGAGACCAAACAGATAAGACGACACGCCTTTTATCATCCACATCCTTTGATCATTCCACCAAGCTTTCAAAGAGCCTCCTCCCACATATATAAACTCTAGAGCACTGTGTGCATATGCACATACTGGTAAAAAGAGGAAGAGGAGAAACCATGGATCTGAAATCTGCAAGATATAATAGATTTTTTGTTTTCTTAATCATTGTGGTAATAGATTGCAGGTATAATTCAAAAGTCGATGCAAAGTAATTTACACAGTTATCTCTATAAAAGTATAGAAAGTTTAGAAAACTATTTGCAGACTGTAGAAACATGATGTCTAGCAACAAAGCAGAAAGTTATTAATCAATATAAGCTCAGGCTTATATGCCAATATCATGGACTGTAGAAAGACTATGTTTCTTCTTATTGAGAAGAAAGTTATTAATCAATGTACAAAACTCAATATACTAAAATGTGGGGGGTAATACTACCTGGGGAAATACCGATAGGCCACTGACCATGCATAACGCTGGTACTAAACCGTAGCAGATTAAAGGTAAGGAAGATGGAGCCCATAAAAAGTAATAGCTGTAACACATGTTCTGTGCTAGTTTTGTATGGCGAATCCCATATATGACTGGACAAAATTTGCTGGTAAAAATATCCAGTAAACCTGTTGCCCATCTTTTATTTTGGATCAGAGTATCATTCAGATTAACAGGCGCACTCCCCACAAAAGCATCTCTTTTGGGACAGCAGTAAACAGATTTCCATCCTCTGCACTGTAAAGAAAGTCCTGTCAAAATATCTTCCACTGCACAATCGTAGAGCATGCCGACCTGTGAAAAGGTTTCAGCGTCAGAAATTGTTTGCGAAAACTGATCCAGTTGATAAATCATCAAGATTTAAAACTTGTATTTGCCTTTTTCCCCCATTGGGTGTTCTCCTCATAGCCGCACTTGGCAAGCTCTTTTGCCTCATCCGATCTCTTGGATGGAGCTGCTTTCTCCATACTTAAAATTGATGAACTAATGAGCTCTTTGATTGATTTTGAAGAGCTTTGTTGTCGCTCACTTCCACATAAGACATCCCTGCGGAGAATGCATCCGGTAACTACGTATGACGAACCTTCAATTCCATCCATTCCTTTATGACGTATCTGTATATCATGATTTATATAAGTAGAGGCCAGTTGATTGCATATGTTTTAGGGGAGCAGTTGAATTACAAATACTCACGTGAAAAAACCTCCAATGGGCATACAGATCGTTTTTGGTAATGCCACGAAACCTTTGGGGAAACTGGACATAGGCAAACTGGTGCCCAGTTCGAGAATCCATGAAAAAGCACATAGCTTCTCTGAGGGCTTCACAGTTGTTGGCATACATGTCACAGTCCAGAGTAAGGATGAAAGGAGCATTGCTCATTAGAGAGCAGAGACTCTAATCTGCAGACACAAGATAAAAAGCGACACAATCACACTTCACAGACAATATAACAGGAATAAATGAGATGGAATCAGGGACATTCATTATTACCAGAACATTAAGAGCACCGGCCTTAAAATTATGGGGGTATCCAGGTCGCTTTTCACGGGACAAATATACAAGACTAGGTAAACCATGGCCCTCAACGTTAATGTCTTTGCCCTTTTCTAGCAAAACCTGCATGTAGGCTTGAACAGAATTGCACAGCAGTATTTAATAA
>VDFB02047230.1:379384083-379451009 GCA_007258455.2 Sequoia sempervirens | reverse complement strand
TGTTGTTATCGTACCCTAAATGCTCAATGTGTGGCCAGCCTTCCACAAGAATATCTGATCTCGTGAACCAATACGGCACCCACAAACCCCACTCCCCATAATGAAGGGGGAAGCAGTCAAATCTCGTGGGGAGGGATAATTTGGAATTCCGTGCACAACTCTACCCTACAAACTTTGGCTTCTATATCCGGGTAGTGATAGATGCAACAATCATTACAGATTACAAACTAAGGTTACTAATTGATGTTGAAGAAAGATGCGAGGTTCAACTAAGTTGGATGGCAATGCCCAATTGTTATAAATTATTTCAAATGGTTTCAGTAATTGAATTGAATCAACAAGAAGATGGAAACCACAGATTCCCCACTATACAGCACAGTAGCAAAGCCAGTTGCAAAGATAAACAGAGCTTATGTATGTGCATATTTTTGTGCAGTTTTGGGGCTTGTATACTATCGTATGCAGTATATGCCAACTGAAGGATATGTACCATGGATGCTGGTATTTTGTGCGGAGCTAGGCTTGGCCTTCCAGTGGGTATTAGACATGAGCTTCAGGTGGTAGCCTGTGGATCGACTTACCTACCCAGAAAGACTTTCTAAAAGGTAAATAATTAAAGATATGGAATTTTCACAGTTCCTGATATTAATTTACAAATTTTTTATTTGATTATGTAATTTTTTTTCATTGAATTTTCGGATCATATTTCATAATATATCATGAAGATGAGATAACAAGAATTTTCTTATAAGATTAAGAAACATGTTTCCCTAAGAGTAATAGATTTATGCTTGTTAATCAACAGGTTTGAGGAGGAGTTACCTCCAATTGATGTATTTATATGCACGGCTGACCCTGTTAAAGAACCTCCACTGGATGTTTCAAACACTGTATTGTCTACTCTGGCCTTTAATTATCCAGTAGAAAAAATGACATGTTATGTATCGGATGATGGAGGATCCCCACTCACGTTTTATGCTCTGTTGGAAGCTTCACGTTTTGCAAAGAGTTGGGTTCCTTTTTGCCACAAGTATTCAATTCAGCAGAGATGCCCAGGAGCATATTTTTCTGAATGCTATGTCAATGAAAATGACAACTTGTCCTTCGCTACAGAATGGGAAAATGTCAAGGTGTGTGTAGCTTAAATCTAAGCTCAGAATATTTTTAACACTCTTCAACATAAATTAGTTTTCTGGACTTTAAATAATTAATTATCTTCTTTTAAGAATTAATATATTTACAGTCCATGAAATTGAGAGGATAGTGTTGATATTGAAAAATCTGTGTAGAAAATGTACGAGGAGATGAAATATTGTATAAATAACACTGTAGAGAGAGGCACTGTTCCAGAAGAAAAATGCAAGGAACACAATGGCTTCAAAGAATGGAAACCAGAGATGACTTCACGAGACCACCCAAGTATAGTTCAGGTAACAAAAATCACTGTTAAAATATTATATCTCCTAAATAAATTATATTGTTTTAACTGTTTAAAAACTCAATAAAATATCAAGTGGAATGTTTATTTTAATTCACTTACAGATATCCTTAAATACTTTTGAATATTTTACTTAAGCTCTCCAGTTTATTAAATACTGCTGAGTAAATTTGTTCAAGCCTTCATACAGGTTCTGCTAGAAAGGGGCAAAGACATTAACGTTGAGGGCCATGATTTGCCCAGTCTTGTATATGTGTCCCGTGAAAAGCGACCTGGACACCCCCATAATTTTAAGGCCGGTGCTCTTAATGTTCTGGTAATAATGAATGTCCCTGATTCCATATCTTTTTCCTCTTATTTTGTCTGTGAAGTGTGATTAGAAAGTCGTTTTCTTTATCTTGTGTCCGCAGATTAGAGTCTCTGCTCTAATGAGCAATGCTCCCTTCATTCTTACTCTGGACTGTGACATGTATGCCAACAACTGTGAAGCCCTTAGAGAAGCTATGTGCTTTTTCATGGACATTCGTACTGGGAACCAGTTTGCCTATGTCCAGTTTCCCCAAAGGTTTCATGGCATTACCAAAAACGATCTGTATGGCAATTATCTCAGGAAGCTTTTTCAGGTGAGTATTTGCAATTCAACTGCTGCCCTAAAACACATGCAATCAGCTGACCTGTACATCTAAAAATAATGATATACAGATAAATTATAAAGGAATGGATGGAATTGAAGGCCCGTCATACGTCGGTACCGGATGCGTTCTCCGAAGGGATGTCTTATGTGGAACTGAGCGACATATCAAAGAGCTTATTAGTTCATCAATTTTAAGCATGGAGAAAGCAGCTCCATCCAAGAGATTGGACGAAGCAAAAGAGCTTGCCAAATGCGGTTATGAGAAGAACACCCAATGGGGGAAAAAGGCAAATACAAGTTAAAATATTGATATTTTTTTAGGACTGTATTGAATTTTTGTAAATAATTTGTGACGTTCAATCCTTTTCACAGGTCGGCATGCTCTACGATTGTGCAGTGGAAGATGTTTTGACAGGGTTTTCTATACACTGCAGAGGATGGAAATCTGTTCTCTGCTCTCCCAAAAGAGATGCTTTTTTGGGGAGTGCGCCTGTTAATCTGAATGATACTCTGATCCAAACTAAAAGATGGGCAACGGGTTTACTAGAGATTTTTGCCAGCAAATTTTGTCCAGTGACTTATGGGATTCGCCACACAAAACTAGCACAGAACATGTGTTACAGCTATTACTTTCTATGGGCTCCATCTTCCTTACCTTTAATCTGCTACGGTTTAGTACCGGCCTTATGCATGGTCAGCGGCCTATCGGTATTTCCTCAGGTATTTTTACCCCTCACATCTGATAGTTTGAGTTTTGTATATTGATTAATAACTTTTTTTTTGCGATAAGAAGATACATAGTGTTTCTACAGTCCATGATATTGGTATAAGTGTTTCCGAGTTTATATTGATTAATAACTTTCTGCTTGTTGCTAGACACCATGCTTCTACAGTCTGCAAGTAATTTTGTATACTTTTAGAAATGACTCTGTATATTACTTTGCATCGACTTTTGGATTATACCTCTAATCCATTATCACAATGATTAAAAAAATGTTATATTATATTTGCAGATTTCAGATCCCTGGATTCTCCTCTTTATTTTTCTACCAGTATGTGCATATGCACACAGTGCTCTAGAGTTTATATATGTGGGAGGAGGCTCTTTGAAAGCTTGGTGGAATGATCAAAGGATGTGGATGATAAAAGGCGTGTCGTCCTATTTGTTTGGGCTCATTGAAGTAGTCTGTAAATTACTTGGATTATCCAAAGTGGGTTTTGAGGTGACAAGCAAAGTATTTGACAGCGAAGCAGCCAAAAGATATGAGGCAGAGATTTTTGAGTTTGGGGTGTCCTCTGCGCTGTTTATACCTTTTTCTATCATAGCACTGATAAACCTCATGGCGCTAGTAGGTGGAACTGCGGGTGTAATGAGAGAAGGTTATTCAGCCATGGCGAAAATGTTTGTGCAGGTGATGATGTCGAGCTTCATAGTAATAAACAGCTATCCGATATATGAGGGTATGTTTGTGAGGACAGACAAGGGAAGTATGCCCGCGTCCATTACTGTATTTTCTACGCTGGCTGCGGTGCTTGCCTGTTCGACGGCTTTGGCCATATCCTGGGCTTCTAAAACATCGATTTAAAAAAATTGACCTGTAAAGTTAAAGATAAGTTATTACCCGTGATCCAAGATTAGCAAATCTTAAAATGGATGGTATGCAACAGCAAACGCAGGTCTTGAACATAATTAGTGAATCTATCATCCAATACGGTGATAAGCCTGCGAATTAAGCTAAGCTGGATATTTAGACAAGTATTTGTGTGAGCAGTATAAATATGATTCATTATATAGGTGGATACCACTTTATTTAAATATCACAGTGAAATAGTTAATATCAAATTTAATATTTCATTTTATTTAGAAGTTATTATTTTATTCATTTAAATTTTACCCTTGATCATTAGACTCGGCTATCTAAAAATATCTGGCTGCCATTAATATTATGAAGGTATTGATAACAAGACTCTACAATCCAATGTAAGAATATTTGTTAGATTGGTATTGAGAATAAAGTTAATGTTGATGTGGACTATTCATTGAATGATTAAGTTCTTTTGGAATGGTTCTCTTAAAAATAATAGTAGTTATAAAGTTAGTGTATTATAAATAAAGAGTTCCATTAGTATTGAGAATAAAGTCAATATTGATGTAGACCATTCACTGAATGATTAATTTATTTTGGGATGTTCTCCTAAAAATAAAAGTAGTTTCAAAATTAACGTATTATAAATAAAGAATTGCATAGTATTAGGATGGATAGGAGTTAACAATAGATGTATAGGAAATTAGAAGAAATAGAACTACATAAGTTTAAATATTTGTTTTTTAGTAGAAAAGATACTCTTTCTATAATTTTTTACTAGTTTAAATCTTTAATATTTTGAGCTATATAATTTATTATATGCATACTCGCATTTATTCCTTATTGGATACTGAATTATATAAAGCTAACAAATTAGATGTAAAAGAAGTTTTACATAATTTATTATTCATTATAGAGGTGTTACTATAATATTCTCTTGAATTGTTTTGTTTAATTTTAATTATAGTTAAAAAATTTGTTTACTTTGCTAATATGGGGGTTTTTTTATTTTTGAGTAAATAAGACTATAGTAATGTTCCATAGGCTACAAGTGTTTAAAGTGTAATACTACTTCAAATGATATTTTGTTTACATTTTACCTTCCAATTCATTTACAAGTTCTAGGATTATAGTATCCATTGGAGATTAGCTTGTAGGAGGTAAGGCTTGTCTACAACTTTTTTTTTTTAGATATTTCGAAGTTATTCAGAGTAGAGAATTTGTTAAACAACCTTACTCATTCTTAATGATATTATTGAATATCTTAGAGAATATTTATGGCTATAGATATAGACATGAATTTCTTTTGTGATGTGATGAAGAGGATAAGCAAGAATGAAGAATTAAGACAAAGGATAATGCAAAAGAAAATAAAAGACAAGCAAAGAAAGTGACAAAAAATAGAGTTTGATTTGGAGGAATCATGGCAAAAGTTGAAGTAGTATGAGGAAAATAATAATAGGAAAGAAGAGAAAAAGAAAGCTAAATCAAAGGCCTTCAAGTTTTGGGAGAAGGTGAAAAAATTGGTGGGAATAAATAATCATCCTATGAGTAAGAACCTTTTTCAAAAACGGAATCCGTACACTTTACAATTGGTAAAGGGATACATTATCGAAATGGAGAAATATTAAATTCATTGGAGAATTAATGTAATTAATAATGGATAAAAGTCCCTTAGATATTTTCTACAAATAGTTTGAGGGATTTAGGGTAGGTGAATGCAAGGAACATGAAAACGATGCATGTGATGAAGATAGTTATGTTAGACTAAAATAATTAAAAATATTGATGATTAATATGGGATATAAGAAGATTTAGAATATTAAAATGAAGAAGAATGTAACCTATAACAATAAGGCCCAAGATTTTACACTTATTCAATTAGTCCATATTAGAGGTGAAGCAATAGTAGAAATATATATCATTTAGGGGTACATATTTGATGAAGTCATATTCGCTTTAAGGAACATAAAAATAAGGAAAGATAAGAGGGATATATTGCAAATATCATAATTGATAAAAATATGGAATAAAACCATCTCTTCCTTGGAGAACGAAATGGTAATGATTGAGGGTAGGTTTTTTTTCCCATAGATTATTATCTAGAATTTTTGCAAATGTAAAGGACTCTAAAACAAAGAGGGATAGTTGGAAGGAAAAACCCACGGCCCAAGCTAGCTCTACTACCCATGCGGCGTCAAATATGATAAGTATTCTACTATAAGTAAGTGATAAAAAAAATCTTTAAAAGGAGAAAAATTAATAACAAAATATAGAAGGCATCAAACTTAGAAGGAGTGCCAAATCTTGTAACAATTCCATCAAGGAATTCTAAAACTGAAGCATCAATGGCATCCTTCAAAGCAACTACCTCTAACCACCTTCCAAAATAATTTGTGGTTGTTAAAATTCACTTTTAACCAGCACTTGATAGTGGATTTATCCTACCAATAAAATCCAAACCCCACTATGTAAATGGTTGATCAACTTGAATGGGGTGAAGAGGGAGGGAAGCCAACCTTTTCTTTCCCAAAAATAAAGCACACTTTTTGCAATTTCTCACCCATTTTTGAGCATCATTGAAAAAAGTTGGTCAATAATAACCAGCCCTTAGAATCTTTGCAGTAGTAGTTTGTGCAAAAGAATGGATGCCTCGAGAGCCATCATGGAATTCATTTAGCATTTTGCTGGCTTGATCTACCTCTATGCATCTTAATAGGACTCCATTCAAATCCTTTCTGAAGAGTATGTCATCCACTATGACATAGGGAATTGATTGTAATCTAAAATGTCTTCTTTTGGCCCTATCTAGACCTAAAGGATATCTACCTTCCTATAAAAAGGTAGTCATATCATTCACCCAACTACCTTGTATATTTCCATTTGGTGCTTATTGTTCCCATAGCACAAGGGTGGCCTTTGTAGGAGTCTCAAAAGTTGAGACAATTTTCTCACATAACCCTAAACCTCTAACTAGCCTGGTGATCTTGATGTCAACATCATACTCCATCACCTTGGTTATCCATCCAGCCCTTTTTTCATTGATATCTCTGCTCAATAGGAACTCTTTAATGCTGAAATGGGGCACCATTAGTTGTATCCTATTATTAGACAACATATGTCTAATTTTTTTCAATGCTCTAATAGTAGCAAGATCTTTCTTTTCAACATAGCTATACTTGACTTCATAATCTTTGAGTCCTTCACTAAAGAAAGCAATGGGATACTCCATATTTTCTTTATTTAGCTAAGTTAGTATAGTTGAAATACTTGCTTCACTTCCAAAGTTATGAAGAATAAAATCCCTATCATAGTTAGGATTGACAAGGGTGGGAGCTTGAGAAATTTCTTGTTTGATAGCTTCAAAGCTATCTATACCTTCCTTGGTCCATTTGAAAACCATATTTTTCTTGATCATAGAAGTAGGAATCTTTACCAAAGCATAAATATTTGGGATGAACCTCCTCACAAAGTTAATTATGCCCAAGAAACTTTGTAATCCTTTCTTGTGGCTAGGAAGTGAGATGGCCAAAATGGATTTTACTCTTGTAGGATCAATGAACGAGCCATCCTTTGAAACAATGTATCCAAGAAGCTTGGCCTAATCAGTGGCAGACACATTTATTAGGATTTAGGGAAAATACCATATTCCCTACATTTCTAAAATACTTGCTCAAGGTGACTAAAATGGTCACTTGCATGCTTTGAAAACATCATGATATCATCCAAGTAGACCAAAACAAACTATCTAAACACACCTTGAAATGTCATATCCATGGTACTCTAAAAAGTTCCACCTGTGTTAGTTAGACCAAAAGGCATTTTACAATAAGCATAGGTGCCCCACTTTGTAGTAAACGTTGTCTTATGTTGATCAAATTCTTGGACTAGAATTTGGTTATAGCCTGTGTAATTGTCCAAGAAAGAAAACCTTTTCTGGCCCACTGACTCTTTGCAAAATATTCTCCATAGAGGGAAGAGAATAATGATCCTTTAGGGACACTTTATTTAGATCCCTAAAATTGACACAAAGTCTTATCTCCCCATTCTTTTTTCTGTCAAGAACAAGATTTGCAACCCATAAAGAATGCTTGATGGGAAAAATTATTATATCCCCAATCAATTTGGCCAACTCCTTTCTCATCAAAGGCTCAAACTTAGGATTTATAGGCCTTTGTTTTTTCCTTATAGTTTTGGCATTTGGATCTAATTCAATAGTATGTTGGAAAAGGCTTGGGTAAAAAACCTTTAGGTATTCATAAGTCCAAGCAACTGCATCATTATATCTATTGCAAAGATCTATGAAAACATCATGTTCAACAGTAGAGCATACCTTTGCCAAGTTTAGAAACTTTCCCTCTAAAATTTTAACTGGCTTAAAGTCACCCTCCTTTGCAGCTAAGTTCATTTGTTTCTGCTTTAACTAATCATCAGGGTTGAAAATACCTTCAAGGGTGATAAGACTATTTGGTAGCTTTTTGCTACTTAGTTGCACAATCTGATCACCATATTGATTTTCCAGCTTAGACTGATTTCTTTTAGAAAATTCTACCTCATCTTAGAAAAATTTCACTATATGTTGGTCACTATCACAGACTTTCTAGTGATCTTGATTATCCAGAAAAGCAGTCCTCACCACAAGTCTGATATGCTACTCCTTTTTACTTGCAATATGTGTTGGTATGTCAAACTAAGCACAAATTGTTGCAAGTCTATCAACGTGTTTATTCTGATCTCTCATGATTGTTTAGATGTTAAAACCTTCAAAGTCCTTAATTAAATCTCAAACTCTATGCTTGTAGGATTTGAGTAGATTATTCTTGGTTGACCTTTGAGTTTGGACTTAATGAACAACCAATTCACTATCACCAAAAACCTGTAACAATTTGATATTTCTTTTTTGTGCAAGTTGGAGACCTTGGATGAGTGCTTCATACTCAGCCACATTATTAGTGCAAGTAAATTGAAGCTTGAAAGATAAATAATACTTTTCCCTACTCAGAGATACTAGCATAATAATAGCAGCAACACCATTTACGTTCCTAGAACCATCAATAACAAACATTTGCTGTCCTAAATCTTCTTCAGCTTTTATGAGATTGGGGACAAGAACATCCTCTTCATGAATGCAATAGGTGCCAAGACCAGTCTCCTGCCTCAACAATAACAAATAGATCAAAATTTAAGCATTACCCCATTCATGCAACAAACAATCAAGTACCTCCTCTATAGGACTTAGACCCATGAACATTGTTAACTCTCAAAGTTGCACCCTTGCTAAGTTGCAGAACTTAGCACTTTGGAGAAACATGGGAACTTTTCTAAGTTGTGGGTTACCTAAAGCAGAAAAGAACCTCCTGAGTAAGTTGGCTCTTATGGTGTCACCTAAACTACTGCTAAACTAATGCTTTTCTGAGGAAAGAGCAAGAAGGAAATACGAAATGAAACCTATATTGTAGGTGATGCACCAAAATGATCCCAAGCATAATACTATTGTTTTACACACAAGATTGATCAAAAAATTAAATAGTGGCTTACACAACTCAAAACTTCATATGTCTTTGCATTAGTGCTTCATAACTAGGCTAAAAAATGTCAAGGACAACATCTAGAAGGAAGTAAAAAATGTCTTCACAACTTAGACTCTCTCCTGAACTAGCTCAACACATGTTATGACTTGCAATAGTTCATATTAACTGCATAAAGAAAAAAAATAGGACAAAATCAAAGGGAAAATAGTTCCACCATAAGATTTCATCAACCATTTTAAATGCTTTTACAATAAAACAACAAATGAGAAGGTAAAATAGATTATCTTATTGATCAACAAGGTGTTACAACAACTGTACATGCTTGTAAATGAGCTACAAAATACAGTTTTTTCTCTGTAGAGGACTCCAAAGGTCTAAAGGTGAACAAAGAAAAATTAGAACTAACTTCAAAAATGAACTTTGGAAGTTACTATATGCTTTCAAATGGTTGCACAAAATAGGATCTAGAAACTCATGGTCTTCAACAAAACTAAATCAAGTTCTCAAATTCCACTCCAAAGGCTCAAAAATGAGAAAAAAGGTCAGTTTGACCTATCCTACCATAAAGGTACCTAAAAGTGCTCCAAGATGCCTTCAACTTGCTGCAAAAGTAAGTCAAACCACTCCTATATTCTTGGAATATTTTGGCTAACCTCTCCAACCTCTCCCTATATGCTTGAAACCAAGTCATAAAGACTTAAACTATATCATTTATTTTGCATAACATTTACTAAAGTGACTTATAAAAACATCACTTAAATATATGTCTTACAATCAAGGTTGATGCAAAATATTTTTCATTACATATATTTGAAAATCAAAGCCAAGATGTATAAAATGGGGACCTCCCTAGTCATTGGACATGAATACCAAATGGGGTATTCATTTATTGTAAAAGTTTAAATAAAAGGAAAAAATTTCTTAGGTTGATCAGCATATGTTAGGGAAAAGAAACCCTAACAATCAAAACCCATGGCCAAACCATTTTCACATTTCATTTTGTATACAGCAACTTTATGGAACCATCGATCCACCATCAAGGGTGTGTCTAGAGCTTTCTTGGAGGGTTTGACTGTGAGATCCATTCAAAAACCAACTAGAAAATGTGTGAGTAAGCTTTTTTTTGTGAAATAAAAACTCCATACTTGCTTCCTTGTACACAAAAAGATGAGATACAACATTGCAGGTCATGGTTTCATTTATATTTCTCTTAAAGAAATGAAAGAAAATTTCCTTCTTTGCACTCGGCCCCTGTAAACTTGGGTTTTAATGGCTTTATGAGGTCGTAGCTTTATCATCCAATTGGAATTTTTATTTTCTTGGTATATGCCTTTTGTTCTTTCAAATAACATATCATACTATGAATCCATTATTTTCTCTACTGTCACACTACTCATTGTCATATGTAGTAATGTGGACTGAAACCTCCATCAATGCACTATCCTTTGTCCTGCACTGTTATTATAACTATGCATGTCTATCCATTAGCTACTAATAATGAAAGTAAGAAAGCATTCAATCAAATGTATAAATTCATAATCATTAGAGAATTTAGAAGCTGGATGATAATTATTTAAAGAAATGTCCCCTCATGTTTGGGTTACACTAGGTTGATTGATGGAGTAGTCTTTCTCTTTTTCTTGTACATCACCATTTGTTTATGTTGCTTTAAAGCTATTGTAGAAATCCCTTTGTGATGGAATAGATAGAGCTTCCCACATAGTAACATTCAGATTGGATTTCTTCATTTGCTCCACTATGTTGAAAGGAAGTTGACTAGCTTTAGAAGGAACCTTTGTAATAGGGTCTATTCTTGTTGTTTGTGTGATCTTAGTTGCTCCACCACTTGTTTAGGCCTATTAATAGGATGATTTGATAGTGGAACCTGTGTTGTTCTACATGTTGGTCTAGCATTTATAACATTTTGAGATGGTTGGGAAGCTTATGGCTACCCAACCATGGAAGATGCACCACCCTCCATTTTCCTTTTCTTTGATCTTGTATTATGTGTTATTACATTGGTATCTACTTGATTTACACCACAAAAATCTTATTGGCCCCAAATGAAAAATTAAGTCACCTCATGCATGATTTTGATTATTAGTAGCTATTTGGTTCATGCTAGTTTGTTGCTCCAAAGTAGAGGTCTCATTTTAAGCTACTAAAGTTTGCACAAACTCGCCATTTTGACAAGCATTTTGATTATGAGCCTGCTCACAAGGGTAACACCACTCTTTCTCTTGTGCTAGATTATTTTTCACTATTACCAAAGCCTTAGAAGTGTTGGAAGCAGGTGTAAGCATGTTATTCAAAGGTTTAGCATGAATCCACTAATTTTTTCCTTGATAAGATGGCCTATTTTGTTTATAACCTTGATTTTGAGATTGATAGGGCCTATTGTTTTGACTTTATTTCCTATCCAATGCTATTAACTTTTTGTTAATATTCTGGAGCAAGTTGCCCCAATCTTTTGGAAGTGCAGAAAAATTATAAGGTTGGTTTGTGGGAACCATTAGAGTAGTAGCCACCGGGATAGGAGCCAATGTGGGATGTGGAGGAAGCTCTAGATTAAATAAAGGCATTGGTGGTCTAGGAGCTATCTTCCAAACTTGTATTAAACAAGTTTCTACCCTTATAGCAAGATCATATTCTCCAAGTAAAGTGAAACCACCCCTTGACTAAATTATAATAGCTATGCCACTATTAAGAGCCCTCAAGAAATACAAAAAAGCATGCTCTGGTGAAGGCTTGACCGTAGTAGGAATTCTATCCCAAGTCCTTTGAAATCTATAATAAAATTCTCTCATGAATTCATGAGCTACTCTTTTGATTATTGTTAGTTGTTCTACTAGGGATAGATGGTCACTTTTATCTTCAAAATGCTTTCACTTCTCCCCTAATTCATCCTAGTTGTGAATGGTGTTAGATGGAAGACCTCTATACCACTATAATGCTTTTCCTTCTAGGGAAGTGGCAAGAAATTTAACAACCACATTTTCTTCTATTACATCATGAACTGAGCATATTTTTTCCACATCTATGATATGTTCTACTGGAGTAGTATGTGTTTCACCAATAAAATGAGGAATACATTTGATGGCATTGACTGGTATATCATTCGTTTGGGCTAAAACTAAGGGGTTGCCACCGGCAACATAGACACAAAAGGTTGATTTCTAGCCATATGGAATAATTTTTTGTTTGTATGAGTAGCAAGTGTCCTAGTTTGAAATAACCTACTCATAGGTGGCATAGATTGAGCTCTAGGAGATGGATAGTTTATACTCCTATTTCTAAACTTATAGATGATAAAGATTGTCTATTTCTTCTTCTTAAAGTAGAAAATGAGAGTTGTATGTATTGGAAATTACCTCTTGAAAACACTCTTTTTTGGATTCTTTGCATGAATGTGCAGATCTGATCTTGAACCAAGAGTTATGGGTAGCAATAGGGTCACCAATTTGTATGTAGAGTCCTCCCTTGATAGTAGAGTTGTGAGGTACTTGTTTGAGAGACTCTTCAATTCTAGAATGTTAAGAGAAACACCACTCTCTCAACAAAATGAAATAAAATTTCTTTCTTGTCCCACCAGGCGTACAAAAAAAATGTTGTCAAATAAAATTGCACCCTACTTCAAAAGAGTTCAGTGTTTTAATGACACAATGGAAATAATCTCAAGATTGTTGGACCTTGCACAAATGAGGTTGAATCTCTAGAGAAGGTTGGATTCCTCTTCTAAACTAAGTGCAAATGTGTTGGTCTAACCCAGTGCATGAAACCTATCACTACCCTAATCTAACAAATCAAGGAGGAAAAGGGGATAGAAGGGAAACAAGAAAATGAAAAAAGGTGATACACAAAGGTATAAATGTGTTTCTTCATCCTTCTAAATAGCATAATACATCAAAAAAATAGCTAAAACATACACTCATCCATGAATATAAGATGATTTTAATCAAACTTGCAAGAGATACAATGATAATAGCTCAATTTTATTAACATAAAAGCATAGAAGCAATCCTTACAATGGCAAAATGTAAAAGTTATAATGTCTGCAAGAGAAAACCATAGAGAAGCTAGAGGAAGAACCCCCAAAAAATATTCAAGAATTTCCTTTATAGTTTAGGCATAATTAAGATGAACAATAACTAACCCTGACCCAGTTAGGGTTACAAATTTGATTACATAAACTCTAAGATCTATTCAAGAAATTCATGCCTAGATGAATCATGGTCACCATACCTACTGTGAAAATTGCATCAAAAGGATCCTAGAGAAAATAAAACCAGAACTTCATCCACCTTTCCATGAAGATTTTCTTGAAAAAGGACACCCAAAATCCCCATGAAATCAAGGAAATAGGTATGGGAATGTTTAGAGAGGATGAGCAGTAGCAATGAATGGCCATGGCACCCACAAATCCACTAGGAGAAGTCACAAAAATACATTAAATATGTCCTCTAAACCCTAAAATTCAAGCTCAGTTGTTGGGAGTAGTTGTACATTAATAGCATTGATGAAGAAAATTGCACCAATTCATGGATTGTTGGGGTGTCAAGCCCAAAGAAAACCTTTTAGAAGCTTGTGAATTAAATGGTTTTAGCCCCCAAAAATGTATCTCTATCAAGGATCAGGCTTCAAACCTACCTCGTGTTGTCTTCACTGAACATAAAACTTTAGCTCTAAACCATTAGAGATCAATCGTCGGGCCATCAAATGTCGAGATTCAGAAAATTAGATTATTGCATACCAAAAGAAGATACTGGGGAAAATCACGACTACCGAACATGAGCTTGTCAAACATTGGGGTTCATAAATTTGGGCTACCTCTTATTGAAGAGGGGTAAGAGGTAGAAGGGAAGGCTAAAGGCTGACCTACGAAAACTCGACACAAAGAATACTATAAGGAGATCATCATATCTTTAGGAATTGGGGAGCGGATTGTTGGATGCTAGTCTTTGGTGAAACTAAAGAAGTTAAAGGGGAAGGTTGAAGATCGACCCTTAAAACTTCTTACATGAATTTAGATTGGTGAAGGAATGGAAGGTGGGAAAGAGGAAGGTCGATGGTCGACACTTGAAACCTAGTTGAAGAGTAGGAAAGGAGATGAAGGATGTGAAAGAGTGGAAGAGGGTGGAGGGAAGACAGACCCTTGAAGCCCAAAAATTTGACACTTAGAAAATTTTTGAATAAATCCAAGGCGAGCTTCAGTGGTTAGAGGTAAGGCTTGAGGCTTACCTTAAGAGATCGATAGAAAGTAATGGGGAAGAGCGAAGGCCAAATCCCAATGGAAAAATAAGGAAGGGGAGAAGGACAAAGCAAGCATGAAGGTAAGTAGGTAAGGGACTGTCTGAAAACCTAAAATTCTAGGACTAAGCCAAATTTGGAACACTTCAATGGAAACACATGCAAAATGACCCATGGAAGATCACTCAAATTGGATATCAGTGATGAGTCATCAAAGTGGGGCATGAAATGATAGCATTTTGGCAGTTTTTGTAGGATGATTTCCTACTAATCATGGAGTCCAAAGACCCTATCACTTCATTGGGCATGGGTTATGAGGGTAAAACTTCAACAGTTATGCATTCTTAGAGCAAAACAAAACATGTGCAGTTGCACTAGAAGGGAAGCGTGGAAACTAGGAACATTCATTCCCTTAAGGAGAATGTAGGGTGCACAAAGCACTTCAAGGAAAGAAACAAATTTACAATAAATACATGAAAACTCAAAACATATTAAAAATAGGGTTTGAAATGAATCCCATTGACAGAGATTGGAAGAAGCTCACCATCCAACTTGGAAAGATTGAATGCATTGGCTTCCTTGTAGTTGGTGATGATGTATGGATCAATCCAAATGGTATCAAACTTAGAAGGAGTGTTAAATCTTGTAACAATTCCATCAATAAATTCTAAAAAAGAAGCATCAGTGACATCCTTCAAATCAACTACCTCTATCTACCTTGTAAAGTAATTTGTGGCTGTTAAAACCCACTTATGACCAACACTTGATGGTGGATTTATCATGCCAACAAAATCCAAACCCCACTATTTAAATGGTTGATCAACTTGAATGGGGTGAAGAGGGAGGGCAGCCAACCTTTGCTTTTGAGAAAAAAAAGCACACTTTTTTCAATTTATCACCCATTTGTGAGCATCATTGAACAAAGTTCACCAATAATAACGAGCCCTCATAATCTTTGCAACATTATTCCTTGCAAAAAATGGCCACCTGAAGAGTCATCATGGAATTCATTTAGCATTTTTATGGCCTAATTTGCTTCTATGCATCTTAATAGGACTCCATTGAAATCCTTTTTGAAGAGTATGTCATCCACTGTGACATAGGGAAAAGACTATAATCTAAAATTTCTTCTTTTGGCCCTATCTAGACCCAAAGGATATCTATCATCTTGTAAAAAGGTACTCATATATCTTGCACCCAATTTCCTTTTATGTTTGTATTTGGTGATTCTTGTTTTTGTAGCACAAGGGCAGCCCCTGGAGGATTTTAAAATGTTGAGACAAGTTGCTCACATAACCCTAAACCTCTCACTACCTTGGTGATCTTGATGTCAACATCATACTCCATCACCTTAGTGGTCCATCCAACCATTTTTTCACTAATATCTCTACTCAACGGGAACTCTTTAACATTGACATGGAGCACCATTAGTTGTATCCTATTATTACACAACATATATCCAAAAAAAATTCAATGCTCTAATAGCAGCAAGAGCTTGATTTTAAACATAGCTATACTTGACTTCATAATCTTTCAGCCCTTCACTAAAGAAAGCAATGGGTTGCTCTAGATTTTCTTTATTTAGTTGGGTTAGTACAATTGATATACTTGCTTCACCTCCAAAGCTATAAAGAATAAAATCCATGTCATAGCTAGGATTGACAAGGGTAGGAGCTTGAGCAATTTCTTGTTTGATAGCTTCAAAGCTATCTGTACCTTCCTTGCTCCATTTGAAAACCATATTTTTCTTGAGCATAGAAGTAAGATGCTTTACCAAAGTAGAAATATTTGGAATGAACCTACTCACAAAGTTAATTGTGCCCAAGAAACTTTGTAATCCTTTCTTGTGGCTAGGAATTGGGATGACCAAGATGGATTTTACTCTTGCAGGATCAATGACCAAGCCATCCTTTGAAACAATGTGCCCAAGAAGCTTTCCATGATCAGTGGCAAAGACACATTTATTTGGATTTAGGGAAATACCATATTCCCTTCATTTCAAAAATAGATGCTTAAGGTGACTAAAATGGTCACTTACATGCTTTGAAAACATTGTGATATCATCCAAGTGGACAAAAACAAACTGTCTAAACACACCTGGAAATGCCATATCCATGACTCTCTGAAAAGTGGCACCTGTGTTGGTTAGACCAAAAGGAATTTTATAATAAGTATAGATGCCCCACTTTGTAGTAAACATTGTATTATGTTGATCAAATTCTTGGACTAGAATTTGGTTATAGCCTAAGTAATCATCCAAGAAAGAAAACATTTCTGACCCACTAACTCTTTGCAAAATTTTCTCCATGGAGGGAAGGGGATAATGATACTTTAGGGACACTTTATTTAGATCCCTAAAACCCACACAAATTCTTATATCCCCATTATTTTTTCTATCAGGAATAATATTTGCAACCCATAAAGAATGCTTGATGGGAAAAATTATTCTAGCCTCAATCAATTTGTCCAGCTCTTTTCTCATCAAAGGATCAATCTTAGGATTTATAGTCCTTTGTTTTTTCCTTAAGGGTTTGACATCTGGATCTAATTCAATAGTATGTTGTAAAATGCTTGGGTAAAAACCCTTTACGTCTTCATAAGTCCAAGCAACTACATCTTTGTATCTATTGCAAAGTTCTATGAAAACATCATGTTCAGCAGCAGAGCATACATTTTCCAAGTTTAGAGACTTTTCCTCTGAAATTTCAATTGGCTTAAAGTCACCCACCTTTACAACTAAGTTCCTTCTTTTCTACTTTAACTAATCATCAAGGTTTAAAATACCTTCAAGAGTGATAAGACCATTTGGTAGCTTTTTTCTACTCAGCTACACAATCTAATCACCATACCAATTTTCTAGCGTAGATTGATTTCTTTTAGAAAATTCTACCTCATCTTGTAGAAAATTCACTATTTGTTGGTCACTATAAAAGACTTACCTGTGATCTTGATTATCCAAAACAATAGGCCTCACCATAAGTCTAATATGCTGCTCCTTTTACTTGCAATATGTTCTGGTATGTCAAACTGAACGACAACTAATGCAAGTCTATTAGTGTGTTTTTTTTATCTCTCAAAATTGTTTAGATGTTAAAACCTTCAAAGTCCTCCATTAAATCCCAAATGCTATGCTTGGAGGATTTGAGTAGATTATTCATGGTTGAACTTTGAGTTCGAACTTGATGAACAACCAATTCACTATCACCAAAAACTTATAAAAATTTGATATTTCTTTTTTGTGCAAGTTGGAGACCTTGGATGAGTGCTTCATACTCATCCACGTTGTTAGTGAGACTAAATTGAAGCTTGAAAGAGAAATATTACTTTTCCCTGCTTGAAGATCTACTAGCATAATGAAATTCTTCTGAGTATCGGTTACCAGGAGTTGGGAATGTTAGAAAACTAAAAGGTAATGCTAGTGTCGAGCAAAGTGTTCTGGTCCAATAGTCGAGGTCTGGTAAAGATGGAAATTTTGATAAAACTGAAGTCTGAGAAAATCATGGGTATAGCTAAATTCCAGGTTTTGAGTACTAGGTAACAATGCAAATCAAAGTTTTAAAATTTTAAGGTTATCCAAGAAGACTGATAATCTGGTAACCCAATATATGAAAGGATAACTATGCAATAATTTATGATTTTCTTGAAAGTGTGTTATTTATGATGGATTTATATGATAGTGAATTAATGATGGTTTTATTTACATGAGATTTTTTATAAAATATATTTTTTTAAGGGATTTAATAGATGGAATTTGTGATTGTAGGAAAAATAGATTGTGATGCAAAGTTCAGGTATGGACGTTCAAGAAAATTTGAATCCCACATTGAATCATATACAAGTTGGGATGCATATTTTGGGAAGTTATATGCAGAAGGGTTTGAGTCCACCAGAATACTAGAGATCCTAGTATTTCACATATGGCTAGAGAAAGTGCTAGCCTCCAAGGAAGCTCATTCATGAGAGTAGAAAGCATGAGGAAAAACCAAAGTGTAGGAATAGGATGATAAAGTGATCATTCTAAATATATGGGTAAGCTCTTACACACTATACAGATTCAAGTTATTTTCCTGGTGATAATAAAAAGATGAAAAACCCGAAGGACTTCAGCATGCAGATGGAGGTTGACCTTCATTGACTTCATTTTCAATTCTCTTACCAATCACCACAATCCATGTGCCTTGATGTGATTCATCCCTTGGATTTCCTCTCATGTATTTGTCTTATCCTACCTATGTCTTACTTCTATAAAAGGCTAGGGGATAAATTCTTTAAGTTAAGTTCAGAATTTGTGGATGTCAGAAGAGCCAAAACCTCTCTATGTTTTGTTTTTTTTTCCTATTTTCTAAATCATTCCGAACTAAAAACTTGTATGCACATAGAATTTAATCAATATTGAAGCCAATTCAATAGCTACCTATCTCATGTATCTTTTGTAGCTAGTTTTGTTTGTTCAAGTAAACAAGTCTGTATACTGAGCTGTTGAAGGGTGCATACAGAACCTACTCACTGTCCAAACTAAAACCCCCTTCTTTAAAAGCTTGCATTGTTAGTTGTGAGAAATCTAGTGAAGTATAAATCAGTTTATTTTGATTTGATTAACACTTGGGGCACGTGTGGAGAATAATTAGGAGAAATTTTATTTTTCAGTACTTTTATGCTTTATTTTAGATTAGATATTTAAATTCTTGAAAATTTTCCAAAAAATAGATGAATGAATGGAAATTTATTGAAAATCTTTCATTTTCTATGAAATTGTTGAATGCTTAAAGCTAAATCTACTTCAGTGAGAAAATTTGTTTGAAATTCATGAAATATTATTGCAAATATTTTGATTTCATGAGATTATTTTATGATTGAACTGGAAATCTTCTATCTGATGTTTATGATTCTTAACGAAACTGGAGATGTTCTTAATGAAAATAATATTAACCATAGACCCCTTGAGATTAACAGCAATATCACATCATACCCTGAAGTGAACCTAGTATGGTCAAGACCTGACTACCAGAGACTTGGGATTGAACTAAGTCAACCTTTTTCCTATAACACAAACACTCTGAGGTTTCCCTAATTTTAAGTCTTTCAAGAAGATAGGTTCTTCGCAATTTTCCTATGAGGACTTTATCTACACTATTACTGTGACTGACATCATCGTCAATGGGAACTAGTACTAGAAGGAGGGCTATCACATTTCATTTCATTTCGTGTCATCTTTGGTTTTACTTCATATCTTTATCTTCATGTTTTGTTTAGGAATCTATATTTATTTTGGGTTTAAAAGGTAGCTTGTAAGGTGAAAGTCTGATGCAAGCCAATATTTCAAAAATGAAAGTTGAAAAACTCTAGAAAATTCTTAATCAAAGGCTACATCCTTTGAGTTTATTCACCTTTGGTAGAGTCACCGAGTGTAGAATTCATGATATAACTGATCATGGTGAACCTGATTGTGAATTATTTTTAACTAGGGTAAGTTTAGTTATGTGTAAGGTGATTCTGTTAATGGAAGAAATTTTAACTGCTAGAAGAAAGGGACTGTTAATCAGAAATATGTTAATTTATGAAAAATAGTATAACCCTAGTGGAATTGAAAATGTTAAAAAATTAACTGATATATCAAAATATTTTGATAACTGTAATTGCTACGAGGAAAATCTTACTTGGTTTTATAGGATGATAGGCAACAATGTCGAGAATCAGAAACATCGCACTGAAAACTTGGAAGCAACATCAATGAGTCATCATACTCTTCATACGTGGAAAACATAAATGAAGAGGAGGAGCTAGGAAATCAAGCAAGAGATGCGTGTTTTTTGTTCCAAATTGAAAATTTACAAACTAAAAAAGGAAATTTTCCTGATTTTATGCAAGATACAAAGTATCAAGTTTTTATTTTTTCTCTCTCTAATAACAATATAAATTGTGATATCGCTTGGTCTAACAAAATTCAAAGTGAAGGTAGGATGGAGGACGCAAAAAACTTTCAGAGGAAGAGAAAATCAAGACATGGACATAGCCATTCATGGAACTGGACAAAGTAAAGAGGAAAACCATGAACCGGGGATTAATGAAGGTAGAGTATTTCCAAATCAAAGGAAGTGTGTGCAATCAACCTTTAGTGAGGTAATTTTCATACATATGAGCCAAGTTATATTGGTAAGTATGCCTTTGAATTTATGTTTGTTAAACACAAAAAAAAATTTAAAAATCATTGTTACAGTAGGACATTTGAAATTTTTTCAAGTGAATTTAAGGATAAACCTGCTATAATTCGTACCAAAACAACAATGGAAATAGTCATTGAACTTAAAATAAATTTCTTTATTAGGGTTAGTCATTTGTTAGATTGGATTTTTGGTTAGTTAGGGTTAGTTAGCTTTTGTAGGGTTTTGTTTTGTTTTTTTTTTTCTTTCTTTTTGTGTTTAGCCCTTTGCATTAGCAAATTATGCTTAACTTATCATACACATTAGAGAAAATTTAAACATTTGCAACATTGTGCTATCAAATGAAAATTGATAAAACCACACATAGTAAATACACACTATAAAATGTACGACAAAGTTATATATGTGTGTGTAGCAAGTATATACATGGAAGTATCAAAATTCTTGTTGTAAAAAAAGCAAAAGATCAAAAAAAAAGAAAAAAGAGGGAGCTAAGTTGTAGACAGGAATAGTCATTCATTCAATTTTGGATGCCTCATCCATCAGGGCTAAATACCCTACATAGGCAAGTTCCCGATGAACTTCAAAGTTAGGAGTATGGAGTTCAGTAAGAAATGGCCAGAGTGGAACCACTTCCCTGTGTTCCAAGAACCAAGGAATATCATCCATGGAAGGGATTCCAATGGTCAGATGTGCAACAAATAGAACTATATCCAAATTCTCCAAATATTCAGGTCGTACTATCTTCAACAGGAAGCCAATATATAGGAGCAATGCTACAAAGCGAGAAGCCAAGTCAGAATATAGAACCAGTAGTAAGCTCTAGATTCCACATATTGTTCTCCAAGGACTAAGCACAATTTTGGCATAGTGAAACTGGTAGTCCAAATGAGGAAAACCTTTTCAAGCCTTTTAGTTGTGATATGACCCAAGAAAATATTTTGGCAGCAAGAGCTGGTTAGGAAAATTGGAGTATCCATGACCTGGAAGCAAGCAAGCACTAGCAAAACAAGAAAATGCAAAATAAAAAAACAAAAGGCAAAGCAAAAGTGTGAAGAATTTGAGAGAAGTGTAGAATTTATAGAAAACTATGAAGAAGTTATGCTACATAGTTTCCTAGATTGAAGTCTTGAAAATCGTAAGCAAGGTGGCCACCAAATGAGTTTTTCCAAAGTAGAAGGTTAAATCAAATTAATTTTTACACATAATTGGTGAAAATTTGCTTCAAATTCGACTAGTACGAAGATTATGAATCAAGAAAATTAAAGATTTTGAAATTAATGGTGCTCATTTCATTGTATTTTTATTAAGTCCTATTAATCATGAAGGTACATATGTGTGCAAAGCGGAAAGAAAAATTAAGCTGATAAAGTAGCACACATCATCACCTAGAAATTTGAAAGAAATGATATGTGTGCATTGAGTTGTGTGAATTTAATGCAAAATAATGTGATAAGGTTTAAGTGTCATCATTACATTCTTGATGATCTATTAATTTGGTGCAACGCCGTTAAATTGGAATCGCTAGCCAAGTATTTAGTAGTTGCCATAAAATTTGATCGGAAGGGTGGTAACTAATGGTTCTTAATTTAGATTTAAACTTGGTGATTAAGTTGTTTTCTGCTAAATTTTAATTTATGCATATCTTCTAACATATAGCGATTTGTAGTTAGCAAGGATTTGGCATAAAAGTTGTAAGGTTTAGGTAGAAATACACAACAATGGGGAATTATTAAATGAGATTTTGGGAAGTAGTGAAACGATGAATGGATTTGTATTGAAAGAAAAATCAAAAGGTAACCTTCACTACCACTGTAATTCCCAAGCAATATATATATATATATATATAAAAGATCAACTCTTTAGGCTATCCAAATATCTCTACTGGGGCTATAGACGCCTAGCTAGTAGTAGAGCTATGTTTGGGTGAATTACAGAGATAACCTTTTCAGCGCTATGGACGCTTGACTGGAAGCAAGGCTCTATCCCTAGTTAGCTTTGGAGGATTACCATATTATGTAGTTCAATGTCAATGAACTGATTTTTTTTATTGAGTTCCAAAAACAAGAATTAATCAAAGCACACATAGATATTTTTGAATGAATTTTATTGTTTTTATAATGTCAAAATCTAGGTATAGGTAAAGAGATATTGTTTTAAAATATGCATAAAAATTTATAATTTATGATTGGTGATTTAATCCCAATTTTTGGTTTAAATTTGGTTTTATTGGTGTCAAGTTGTTGTGTGGTCTCAAAACACGCCCCAAGACTATAAGACTTGGGGACCCCAAGTGAAAACTAACGCTTATGGTAGGTGTTGGCTAGTTGAAAAGATCACTGAAAATGAAAAGCAAAGAGAAATATTTTTTAAAGAAGAGTAATTCGTAATGCAAATCTTCTGGGTACCGGGTACTGGGAATTGGGAATGTTAGAAAGGAAAAAGGTAATGCAAGTGTTGAGCAAAGTGTTTCGGTCCAATAGGTGAGGTCTGGTAAAGATGGGAATTTTTGTAAAACTAGAGTCTAGAAAAATCATGGCTAAAGTTGAATACCAAGTTCCAAGTATTGGGTAACGATGCAAATCAAAGTTTTAAAATTTTAAGGTTATCCAAGAAGTCCAATAGTATGGTAACCCGATATATGAAAGGATAACTATGCAAGAATTTATGATTTTCTTGAAAGTGTGTTATTTATGATGGGTTTATATGATAACGAATTAATGATGGTTTTACTTACATGATATTTTTTTATAAAATGTTTTTAAGGGGTCTAATAAATGGAATTTGTGATTGCAAGAGAAGTAGATTGTGATGCAGAGTTTGGGTATGGATGGTCAGGAAAATTTGAATCTTGGATAGAATCATATCCAAGTTGGGCCACATATTTTAGGAAGTTATATGCAGAGGGGTTTGAGTCCACTAGAATACTAGGGATCCTGGTATTTCACATATGGTGACAGAAAGTGCCAACCTCCATGGAAGCTCATTCTTGGGAGTAGAAAGCTCGAGGAAAAACCAAAGTGTAGGAATAGGATGATAAAGTGATCATTTTGAATATATGGGACAACTCCTACATGCTATCTTGATTATTGAGTTATTTTCTTGGTGATAATTAAAAGATGGAAAACATGAAGGACTTCAGCATGTAGATGGAGGCTGACCTTCGTTAACTTCATTTGCAATTCACTTACTAGTCACCACATTCCATGTGCCTTGATGTGAATGATCCCTTGGATTTCCTCTCATGTATTAGTCTTATCCTACCTATATCTTACTTTTATAAATGGCCAAGGGATACCTTTTTTAAGTTAAGTTCAGGGTTTGTGGATACCGGAAGAGCCAAAATTTCTCTAAGTTTTATTCTTTTTTCCTATTTTTTGAATCATTCTGGACTAAAAACTTTATGCACATAGAATTAATCAATATCAAATCCAATTTGATAGCTACCTATCTCATGTATCTTTTGTAGCCAGTTTTGTTAGTTTAGTTGAACAAGACTATATGTTGCGTCATTTAAGGGTGCATACAGAACCTACTTAGTGTCCAAACTAAAACACCCTTCTTTAAAAGCTCGCATCATTTTATACATAGTTGTGAAGCAATCTGGTGAAGTATAAAGAGGTTTTCTTTGATTTGATTAGTTACTATCGGGGCATGCATGGAGAATAACTGGGAGAAATTTTATTTTTCATTATTTTTTATGCTTTATTTTAGATTAGATGTTTAAATTCTTGAAAATGTTCCAAAATATAGATGAATGAATGAAAATTTATTGAAAATATTTCATTTTCTATGAAATTTTTGAATGCTTAAAGATAAATATACTTAAGTGATAGCAAAATTGTCTGAAATTCATGAAATATTATTGCAAATCTTTTGATTTCATGAGATTATTTTATGACTGAACTAGAAATCTTGTATCTGATGCTTATGATTCTTAATGTCAAAACTGGAGATGGTCTTAATGAAAATAAGATTAAACATAAACCCCTTGAGATTAACAGCAATATCACATCATACCCTGAAGTGAACCTAGTATGGTCAAGACCTAGCTACTAGAGACTTAGGATTGAACTAAGTCAACCTTTTTTTCCTATAACACAGACACTCTAAGATTGCCCTGGTTAAGTCTTTCAAGAAGATAGGTTCTTCATGGTTTTCCTGTGAGGACTTACTTACACTATTTTTTTTACTGACATCATCATCAACAACATGCAAGGAAAATTTTAAGTTTTTAATCACCCCCATAGTATTGATAGTAGTAAAATCCAATTGTAAAACTTGTCTAGTCCCTAGTTCATACTTGATGCCAAGCATGTCAGTAATCCCCTTAGGCATGACTAAACTACTTGCCCCTGAGTCTATCATAAAATTATGCACTATATGATTCCCACTAAGTAGACAAATGTAGAAGGGAGGTGGTTCATGCCAATTTTTTGCTACAGAGTAGAGGTCTCATTTTGAGCTACCAAAGTTTGCACAAACTCACCATTTTGACAAGAATTTTGATTATGAGCCTGCTCACAAGGGTAACACTACTCTTGCTCTTGTGCTAGATTATTTTTCACTAGGAACAAAGCCTTAGGATTTTTAAAAGTAGGTTTAAGCATGTTATTCAAAGGTTTAGCATGACTCCACTGATTTTTTCCTTGATAAGATGGCCTATTTTTTTTATAACCTTTATTTTGAGGTTGATAGGGCCTATTTTTTTGAGGTTTCTTCCTATCCAATGCTATTAACTTATTCATATTCTCTAGAAGATGCCCCAATCTCTTGGAAGTGCAATAGAAGTATAAGGTTGGTTTGTGGGAACCATTGGAGTAATAGCCACTAGGATAGGATCCAATGTGGGATATGGAGTAAGCTCTAGAAATAAAGGAATTAGTGGTCTAGGAGCCATCTTGCCAGGTTGTATTAAACAATTTTCTACCCTTATAGCAAGATCATATGCTCCAAGTAAAGTGTAACCAACCATTGACTGAATCATAATAGCTATGTCACTATTAAGAGCAGGCTCAAGAAATAAAAAAATGCATGCTCGAGTGAAGGCCTGACCATGGTATAAATTCTAACCCAACTCCTTTCAAATCTATAATTGAAGTCACTTGAATTCATGACCTACTCTTTTTATTGTTGTCAGTTGTTCTACTAGGGATAAATGGTCACTTTTTTCTTCAAAATGCTTGCATAACTTCTCCCCTAATTCATCCCATTTGTGAATGGTGTTAGATGGAAGATATCTATACCACTGTAATGCTTTTCCTTCCAAGGAAGTGGAAATTAACCTAACAGCCACTTTTTCTTATGTTACATCATGCACCAAGCACATGTTTGCCACATCTATGATATGTTCTGCTGGAGTAGTCGATGTTTTACCAATAAAATAAGGAATACTTTTGAGGGCATTGACTGGTATATCATCCTTTTGGAATAAAATTAAGGGGTTTCCACCAGTAAAAGACAAAAAAGGTTGATTTCTAGCCATATGGAATAAATTTCTATTTTTTATGAGCAGCAAGTGTCCTAGTTTAAAATAACCTACTCATAGGTAGCATAGATTGAGCATTAGAAGATGAAATTATACTCCTATTTCTTCTTATAGGTGATAAATATTGTCTTTTTCTTCTTCTAAAAGTAGGAAATGAGAGTTGTTTGTATTGGAAATTACCTCTAAAAGATGCTCTTGTTTGGATTATTTTCATGAATGTGTAGGCTTGGTCTTGAACCAAGAGTTCTTAGTAGCAGCAAGGTCACCAAATTGTATGTAGATTCCTCCCTTGATAGTAGAGTTTCCAGGTACTTTTTGAGAACCTCTTCAAGGATAGAATTTTGACAAAAGCACCACTCTTTCAATAAAATGAAATGAAATTTCTTGCTTATCCCACCAAGCATGCCAAAAAAAAAAATCACTTAAAACTGTACCCTACTGAACAAGAGTTCAGTGTTTTAATGACACAATGGAAACAACCTCAAGGTTGTGGGGCCTTGTGCAGATGAGGTTGAATCTCTTGAGAAGGTTGACTTCTTCTTCTAAACTAAGTGTAAATGTGTTGGTCTAACCCAACACATGAAACCTATCACTACCCTAATCTAACAAATCACAAAGGAAAAGGGGATAGAAGGGAAACATGAAAATGAAAGAAGGTGATGCACCAAGGTAGAAATGTGTTTCTTTCTACTTCTAAATAGCATAATACATCAACAAAATAGCTAAAACATGCACTCATCCATGAAGATAAGATGATTTTACTCAAACATGCAAGAGATAAAATGATAATAGCTGAATTTTATTAACATAAAATCATGGAAGTAATCTTTACAATGGAAGAATGTAAAAAGTGCAGTGTCTACAAGAGAAAACCCTAGACAAGCTACAGGAAGAACCCCCAAAAAATATACAAGTTTTGCCTTTATAGTTTAGCCATAATTGAGATGAACAATAACTAACCCTAACCCAGCTAGGGTTACAAAACTTATCACAAAAACCCTAAGATCTATTCAATAAATGCATGCCCATATGAAGCATGGTTGCCATACCTATTGTGAAAATCACACCAAAAGGAACTTGGAGAAAATGAAACCAAGACACCATCCACCTTGCCATGAATATTTTCCTTAAAAATGCATCCAAAATCCCCATGAAATCAAGGAAATAGGTATGCGAATTGTCAAAGAGGATGAGCAGTAGCAATGAATGGGCATGGCACCCAAAAATTCACCAAGAGAAGTCACAAAAATGCATTAAAGATGTCCTCAAAACCCTAAAATTCAAGCTCAGTCATTGGGAGTAGTTGTGGATTAATGGAATTAGTGAAGAAAATTGTGTCAATTCATGGATCATCAAGGCATCGAGCCCAAAGAAAACTTTTTAGAAGCTTGTCAATAAAATGGTTTCAACCCTCGAAAATGTATCTCTATCAGGGGTTGGGTTTCAAGCCTACCTTGTGTTGTCTTCATTGAACATTAAACTTCAATGTTGAACCATCGAAGATCAAGTGTCAAGTCATAAAATGTTGGGAATAGGGTTGTTAGTTTATTGTTGTACCACAAATTCTTGGAGATAGGCACTCTCTTACACTTCTAGGGTTTTGCACCTAAAAGGAGAAAGGTATCCCACAAAAACTTAGGGTTTCATTCAAGAATAATGAAAATATGATTGAAATATGTCTAAATAAAATGTCCTAGATGTGTAGAATTGATAAAAGATGTTGACTAATGAATGAAAACTAAGGAAATGCAAGGTGTTTGAAAACATAGTGTTGTATGCAAAAACATCTACAAAGATGAATAGAAATGCAATCAAAGTAGAATAGAAAAGAAAAATAGAAAGCATGCACCTAGAAAATGTGTTGCAGACTAGAATGGAGATTGGAAATGTTGTTGATCCTAAAATTTTGACCTACTAGGATAGAAGTACATCATTTTGGGTGACTTAGTCCCAAATCTAGAAAATTGTTCTAGGGTCTATTTCAGCCAAATGGGTATCTAGATCTACAGAAACCTTTGAAAAAACATGTACATTGGGACTAAGTCACCACTTTTGGTGACTTATACCACTTTGGCTTATCTAAAAATTTGAAAGTGGAAATGGAAGCCCTTGGCCTACAGTTTTTGTTCCTCCAGGTGTCTAGTTTTGAAACTCTAACTTTCAGAACTATAAGTGGCTTTTGTGTAGATTTTGACCTAGCCAACAAGGAGATTTGTCTTCAACAACTTTTCAACTTATCCTTCAATGATGTCCAAACCTTCAAAGTACCTAAATCTGCAAACACACAAGGAAAGAAAGAGAAATGTTGAATGTTAGGGAATAGGGGTTTGACTTGCCTTGGTCAAACCCCTTTTAGTTAATTAAACCAAATGGAGAAATATGATGAAGCATGAACATGAAATGAAGGGATTAGAAACTTTCCATGATGATTGATCTTGAATTTCTGCAACAATGGATGAAGAATCTTCCCTTGGATGTTTGAAAAATGATCTTGAATTCTCTCTAAATGATCTAACCCTAGCTTTCTTGACTTGAATACATGATGAAAAATGAATGAATGGTGATTGAATTATGAATTAGGATTTAAAGGCTTGTTTATATAGGCAATACACCTAAAATTCCTATTAATTTGATCCCCAAGGCTAACATGAAGGAAAAACAAACTTAAAATCCATTTTTTCCCGCTCAAACCTCAAAAATAGCCCAAATGGGACTAAGTCGCTAATTTAGGCAATTTAGTCCCACCTGGCTAGGATTGACTCACCAATTCGGTGACTTAGTCCCATGAGGGCTCTTTTTCCATCTAGATTGTCCAAGAACGAAGAAATTATGCTTCTAGGTTGTTCTAGTCTAGTATTTGATCAATTTAAGCCTTGGGATGCACAATATGGGGCCATTGGGGCATATTAATGATGATATAAATGGTAATTAGGGCTAGGGAAACAAATTTCAATGTGATAGTGTGATTAAATGCACTATACAATACTAAAATGAGATCTACATAGCCTAGAAAGGCACAACATCCAATGTGAATGTGTAAAACACATTACAACACTAGAGTAGAATTAGATTTAATTTACAAGCCTTCTACATTAATGTGATAATTCAATTAAATACATTTTATAAGGGGAAAAATTGGTTCATTAGACTTAAATGCTTAATAAAAGTCTAGAAAAGTGTGAAAGTATTTTACATCTTGACAAGACATTGATAAATGCATTTACAAGGGTCCAAGACCTAATGTGGAATGTGGATGCGTAAACACCTCACAACACTAAACCAAGGCCTCATTAAGTCCAATTTGTCATTAATTATTGCCATATCAAGCAAGAGATACATTTTTTGCAACATAATTCCTTACCAAAAGAAGAAACTGGGGGGAATCATGACCACCAAACATGAGCTTGTTGAACATCAGGGGTCAGAGATTTGGGCTACCTCTTACTAAAGAAATGTAAGAGGTAGAAGGGAAGGCCAAAGGCTAACCTATGAAAACCTAACACAATGAAGACTACAAGGGTGATCGTCAGACCTTTAGGAATCAGGGAGCATATTGTCAGATGTCAATCTATGGTGAAACTGAAGAAGTTAAAGGGGAAGGTCTAACACTGACCCTTGAAGCTTCTTACACAAATTTAGATTGGTGAAGGAATGGAAGGTGGGAAAGAGGAAGGCTGGCACTTGAAACCTAGTTGAAGGGTAGGAAAGGAGATGAAGGATGTAGAAGCATGGAAGATGGTGGAGGGAAGACCAAACCTCAAAGCTCAAAAATTTGACACTTAGACAAATTTTGAGAAAATCCAAGGCAAGATTTGATGGTTGGAGGTAAATCCTATGGACTAAGGTAAACTAAAAACACCATAAGCACACCTTCAAAATTGCAAGACCTAAAGCATAACTATGGAGAAACACGGAGCAAAAAGAAAATCTCTCAAACACCTCTACAATACATAGTCACACTAGTGAACACAACTTCTACTATACGAAGATCCAACATACCAGCTCTTGAATACAACACCTCTAAACACCTCTCACAAACATATCTAAATCACATAGGTAGATCTTCAACCTAGAAGAAATGCAAAGCAAAACTAGAACATAACTTTGTTACCTATAATACCATTGCAACACATTGTTTCCTCTGTCTATTAATTTTTTTCAAAAGCACTTGGAAACCAAGTACTAGAGACACATCCTTATCATCTTCAATACTTCCATATCACAATTGAAAAATACTCATACTCTTGCAACAATATTATTCATCAATAGACATCAATTACAACACAAGCTTGTTGACATCAATAACAACACCAACTGCTCATACTTGTGACACATTCATCCAATAATTCTAGCTCATTTAGCCTAGATACTTTGTATTCTTTAGCAGTGATGAGATTTTGTTGTGAAACTCTTAGTGACGAGAGCTTGACCTCAATAGGTAGGATGGATTCAATTTCATAGGCCAAGGAATAGGGTATAGCACCTGTAGGTGTGCGGATACTAGTTTGATAAGCCCACAAGATGGTATTAAACTGTAAGTGTCAATCACAACCAGCTTCATTGATTATCTTCTTTAGGATCTTATTGATAGTTTTATTAGAAGCCTCAACTTGAACATTTCCTTGAGGGTAGTAAGCGGTGGAAAAGCGATGCTAGATATTAAATTAGCAACATAGTTCATGGACATCCTAGTTCTTAAAAGGTGTTACATTGTATGTGATAAAGGCTTGAGGAACTCCATAACGGTAGATGAGGTAGTTCACAATAAACTTGAATATCTACTTCCCCATTATGTAGGCCATTGGTATTGCTTCAATATAGTTCATAAAGTACTCAGTGGATGTGATGATAAACTTATGACCATTGGGAGAGGTAGGGGTGATTTTACCTATTAGGTAGAGTCACCATTATGAAAAATGCCAAGGTGTGGTGATAGGCTTGAGATCTTGAGTTTCCACATGGATGAGATCCCCATGTTATTGAAATTATGGACATTTCTTCACAAACTAATTTTCTTCTTATTCCATGGTAGACCGATAATATCATGTCCACAACAATTTATTGGCCAAGGTTGTGCCACTCGAGTGTGACCCACAAATGCCTTCATGTACTTATTTTAAAGAAATTGAAGCTTCCTCTTGGTGAAGACATCGCAATAATGTTCTTTTGAGACTTCTTCAATAAAGGGTATTACATAAAAGAACAAGTTGGGATGCTCTTCTGATAAAATTTATTTCTTAGGTTAGAGGTAAGATTGAATGGGAGGATATTTTTATGAAGGTAATTGAATATGTCATGATACCATGGGGAACTAGGACCAACAATTTCACACATAAATTTAAATTTTGGTATGTCAAAAGCTGGTACAAGAAATTTCTTAACAAGAAACTCTCATTTCAATCATCCACTATGACATAGGGAATGGATTGTAATCTAAAATTTCTTCTTTAGGCCCTATCTAGACCCAAAGGATATGTACTTTCCTATAAAAGGTAGTCATATCATGCACCCAACTGCCTTATATGTTTTCATTTGGTGCTTGTTGTTCCTATAGCACAAGGGAAACCTTTGTAGGAGTCTCAAATGTTGAGACAAGTTGCTCACATAATCCTAAACCTCTCACTAGCTTTGTGATCTTGATGTCAACATCATACTCCATCACCTTGGTGATCCATCCAACCATTTTTTCATTGATATCTCTACTCAACAAGAACTCTTTAACACTAACATGGGGCACCATTACTTGTATCCTATTATTATACAACTATTATCAATAGTTTTGCACCCTATTGAATGCAATATTCAACAAACTATTGAAACATGGAAACCTCTTTCAGATGTGGGTGATCTTATGCGAAAGAGGAATCTCCAGAGTGAGCTGGTTCTCCAAATGATGAATTCTATTCTAAAACTGCTTATGAGGAAAGAGATGAAGAATAACTGAACATAAAACCTATTTCTAAAGGATGATTCACCAAACTTAAAAGAATTCAGACCTAATCACTCATAACAATTTCTTTATTGCAATAATCCTCACAATCTCATTGGCGCATATCACATTAATAATTTGCATGAAGATCTGGAAAACAAATACAACATGCAACCTGAAACATGTAATTCTAAAACACCACCTATAACAGCAAGACATAAAAGGATTTCAATTTGAAAACACAAGTACATCAAATTGCTATTACAAAATTTGAGACAGGAAATGAGAAGGAGAAATCTGCTGCTCTATTAAAACTGGAAGAGTATCAATCTGACTGAGTATCAAAAAGGTTTACAAGCTCCCCAAAATGAGTAAGGTAAGAAATTGATTTGAACTGATGAGAATGGAGAGTTGAAAGACTAAATCTATCCAAAGAACTCTCAAGGAAACCCTAATCCGAGCTCAGAAAAAGCTCAAGGAAAAAAGGTTTCAAACAAACTCAAAAACTACTTTAAAGCAAAAAAAAGCACAAAGCTTCTATGATTACACTGTCAAACCCCTAAAAATAGGAAAATTCTGCTTTAAAAGCTCAAAAAACACCTTATCTCTCCAAGATAAGTCTAGAATTCGACCAAGAAGGAAAGTTAGTCAAAGATCTACTAAAAATAGCAAGAAAACATAAAGCAGTTTATAAAACACTACTTTATGCTTTTGCTTTACTAGTTTTGCATCCAGCTCAAGCTCGATGGTATGTTGTGCTAAATCATGGTTAAAACCTCTTAAATCTTTGTATTCCCAAGCAAAAACATCACTATATTTTTAACATAACAGAATGAAAGCTTGTTGTTCCTCTTGACTGCACACCTTACCAAGCTTGAGAAGCTTGCCTTTGAAAATTTCAATAGCTAAATAATGTTCCTCTTTAACTATTAAGCTGCACTTGTTCTTCCGGACTTGATCATCTGAATTAAAGACAGATTCTAATGTCACCAAACCTTTTGGCAGCTTATTGGTCTTTAATTGCATGATCTGGTCCTCATATTGTTGCTGCCATTTTTGCTGATTTCCATTTGCGAACTCAACTTCAGCAATCAGAAAATTCATGATTTGCTCATCACTATCAAAAACCTGCCAACTCACGTTATTGTCAGGTACAGAAGGTCTGACCACTATTTTCACGTACTGACATGCTTCTATTTTATGGATTTCTTTGGGAATGTCAAACTGAGCTCCTATGGCAGCAAGTCTGTTAGCATGCTTATTTTGATTCCGAGGAATCGACATGATATTAAGAGCATCAAAATCTTCCATTAAATCCCATACACGATGCTTATATTTCTTAAGTAAATCATTTTTTGCAGCATTTAAATTTCTGACTTGATTCACAATCAGCTCTGAATCACCATAAACTTGCAAAAATTTAATACCTCGCTTGTGGGCCCACTCAAGGCCATGTACCAACACTTCATACTCAGTTGTATTATTTGAACAGCTAAAAGCAAATCTGCAAGCTGAATAATACTTATCTCCTTCGGGCGACATCAGCATAGCTCCACCTCCAGCACCAACACTACTCCTTGAACCATCGAAATAAAGTTTCCATAACTCACTATATTTTCCTGTAGATGGTCCATCCTCTTTGCAAAGATTAGGCATGTCGCAATCAAACTCGCGAATCATATAAAATCCTAAGCCTACCTCATTTATGTTTTGGAATGGATCAAGCTCGTGATCTTCGGCTACCCATTCATTGAGACTGATGTAGTCTCCCTGGGTGCTACAGTCTAAGGTCATGGTTTGCTCTTGTGTTGTAGAGTTGGCGTAGAGATTAGCGTTTATAGGGCTTGGAGAGTATGGTTCGATATGGTCTTTGGCGAGAGGCTCGGACTTAATGGTCACCTTTGTACTGTACCTTGTTCTAAAAAACAGATGAGACCAATTGAAAGACAAAAACCCACCCAACTTGGTTGTAAAATCCTGTGATAAACCAATGGCGAAGTGTGGCGGTAAGTCAATAACATGATAACAGTTGCTTCATAGTCTCAAATGTTCACAGAACATAGAGAATGCATTTTCTTCAGAAATTTCAAATACCCGCATGAGGGTTTGCTCTCAAAAAGTACAGAAGTTTGATAATTTATGATACCCACATGGGTTTTTAATGAAAACAGCAGTATAACCACAAATGTGAAAGATTCTATGATAAATCGAGTGCAGGAAAGAAAAAGATAGAGTTCTCTTTCAAAATTTTAAATACCCAAATGTGGGTTTATTCTCAAAATATAGAAAATGGTGTTTCCTTTTAAAATTTTGAGCACCCATTTCAGGGTTGGTGTCAAAATCTAAAAAAGATACCTACAGAAATACCCATGTAGAATCTAGAGAAAATGGCAAGAATATACAATAAATGCAAGCTCTCAGATATTAGTCGAAATAGAGAGGGAAAATGTAATTTCTTTTAAGTTCATGTGTTACTCATAAACAAAGGTGCTTTTAAATTAATATAATGGAGAATTTATGTTCTGGTTTGAGCTTAAATTCAAAAAAAAAATTGCTTCCTACAGTGCTCTTTTGGCACGGCTTGTACATGGCTGGAACATTCATGAAATAAAGAAAGTCTTTTAGAGTTTCTACAAAGCAAAGGAAATTACCAGTTTGAATTTCTGATTAAGTCTAGCCACGGCCGTAGCTTCCTCTTTAGCTTCCCAAGGTAGGGATTCGAGTTTCCAAGTGATGGCCAAGCTCTAACTGGTGAATAGAGCGTTACAATGATAGATGTGAGCATAGGAGAACAGTGAAATGATGACAGTAGAGTATGTTAGCCACAGCTTTGAGGCCGAAATGAGCAGATTACAAAACCATTAACTAAAGATCACCTCTGCACAGTGAAGGAGGATAGGAACACGAGTCGAGCTTTCATGAAGTGGACAATAGAAGACGAGCTCAAACTCATGGTAGCATGAGAATCAAGGTAAGTGAAAGTCAGATATAAACTTATGCAGACCGCACCCTTAGGGCTTAATTTTTGAGATAATGAAGTGGAAAAGTTATTTCACCATGAAAAAGGACTTACCCACTATAGATTTGGTCAACTGGAGAGCAGAGGAGGATTTCTATGCACACGGGCTCAAATCCAATGCCATCATAGCGATAGTTTCTTCTCAGACAGAAGTTCTTTCTTTCCAAAGTCACGGGTGCGAAATGGTGATAATTAGGGTTTGACCCTATTTTGTTCAAATCCCTAATTCGAGCATTATGAACTTTCCAGAATTTCCATTCAAATGCACATGTCGAATATCAAATGGTAGAAGCAAAGACCACTTAATCTAAGTTGGAACACCTCATGAAGGCTGAACTGAACAAGCTAGTTGAAAGCGATATCATTTTCCCTATCAAGCACACCTCTTGGGTGTCAAATTTAGTACCAATCAGGAAGAAGAGTGGAGAAATCAGACTTTGCGTCGATTTCCAAGATCTGAATAGAGCGTCTTTGAAAGACCATTACCCACTCCCTTCCATGGAGCCGATTTTACAGGTAGTTTCCGGTTCTGACAGATTCTCTTTGATAGATGGCTACTCAAGTTATAACTAGATTCTGGTTAAGCAAGAGGATCAGTTTAAGACAGTGTTCATGACCAAGTGGGGCACGATGGCCTACAAGAAGATGCCTTTCGGCTTATCGAATGCTGGAGCAACGTTCCAGCATGCTATGGATATGGCTTTTCACCCGGCCTTATGAACAAGTTTGTTCTGGTATATTTAGATGATATAACTATTTTTTCCAGAAATGCTAATGAACACTTAGATCACTTGGAGCAGATTTTTCAAAGGTGCAGAGAGTTCAGAGTGTCTCTCAATCCGAAAAAGTGTATCTTTTCGATGCATGAAGGCAAATTGCTGGGACACATTGTTTCAAAGCAAGGTATTTCAATTGATCCTGAAAGAGTTTCTGCAATTCTCGAATTGCCATTACCAGCCCATAAGAAAGGCTTGCGAAGCTTTCTTGGGCGAATAAATTTCATAAGGAGGTTTATACCAAATATCACAGCCTTCCTACAACCTCTCACTTCTATGCTAAAAAAGAACATGCCATTCAGTTGGACCAAGGAAGGCAAGAGGAGCTTCGAGCAGATCAAAGAAGCGCTCGTAGCCACTCCTACTCTCATTAATCCAAATTTTGACAAAGATTTCATCCTGTATGCTTTTGGAGGAGTGGATACAGTTTTAGCTATGTTATGCCAGCAAAACGAGGAAAGCTTAGAGTAGCCTATTGCGTTTTTCAGTCAAGTTCTGTACGATTATGAGGTGAAGTATTCTTTCGTGGAGAAACATGTCTTTGCTGTTGTAAGAAGTTTGAAGAAATTTAGACACATGCTATCCAACATCAAGGTTCATTTATTAGTGGCTCATTCAATTGTCAAAGATTTCCTGCTTAATAAAGATATTAATGATAAGCGTGTTGGTTGGATCACTAAAGTGATGGAGTTTGATGTGGACATTAAAGTAACCAAGCTCGTTAGAGGAAAAGGTTTGTGTGAATAGATTGCTGGAAGTGAAAACAGCAAGTTGAAGGAGGCTACAAATACAGAAGCGGTATTAAATAATGATGTCTTAAGTGTTGTTCAAACACCCCCTGCTACATGGTTGCAGCAGATGATACATTATCTGCAAACTGGTGAATACCTCGAAGGGTTAGACAGAGCAAAAAGAAGGTACTATAGATTGCAGGCCATCCCTTATGTAGTTATTGATGGCATTCTCTATAGAAGAGATTTCCAAGGTGTTTTATTACGTTGCATTCAGCCTGATCAAGTTGACAAGCTGCTGGCAGAGTTTCATGATGGACCTTCTGGAGGTCACTTTGCTGCAAGAACAACAGCTCTGAAAATTATGAGAGCTGGTTATTATTGGCCATATCTATTTAAAGATGCTGTTACATGGGTCCAAAAATGTGAAAAATGTGCATTATTTGCTAGTAAACAGAGGCTTGCACCATTGCCTGTGCACCTGATTTAGGTAGAACAACCCTTTTCCAAGTGGGGCTTAGATTTTGTTGGTCCTGTGAACCCGCCTTCGAGTGCAGGTCATAAGTGGATTCTTACTACCACTGATTATTTTACAAAGTGGACCGAAGTTGTCGCTTTAAAGGAAGCAAACGAGACTTCAGTGCTTAATTTTTATCAAGATTTGGTGTTCCAGATTCAATCATTTCAAATAATGGTTTAGCTTTCATCGGATTAAATATTTCAGATTGGTCTGTCAGAAATAACATCTATCTGAACACTTCATCAAATTATTATCCGCAAGGTAATTGCCAAGCGAAATCCACAAATAAGAATCTGATTCAGATAATCAAGAAAACTATTGAAGATAACCAGAGAACGTGGCATGAAAAGCTAAAGCTAGCCCTTTGGGCTGACAGAATAACTCCTAAAAGAGCCACTGGTTGTTCACCTTTTTTTTTGACTTATGGCAGAGAGGCTAAGTTGCCTATTTCAATTGAGTTACCAACATTGAGTTATATTAAAGAACTAGAGTTGTTGAATGAACAACCTCTTGAAGTGAGGTTTGCACAGCTGGTTGAGCTTGAAGAGACCAGAAAAGAAGCTCTGAATAGCTAGAAATACATCGAGCACAAATGAAGAATACTTTTGATAAGAGGGTGAAGCCTCATGATTTCATTGTTGGAGATCTAGTCTTCAAATGGAATGAATTTAAAAGTAGACCTGGACGACATTCCAAGATTGACAACACATTCCAACTTTCCAAGATGACTGATGAGGTGTTGTCTATCCCAGTAAATGGGATCCACCTCAAGCACTTCCTTTGAGATAAGTTATCTCACTATTAGGTAGAGTAGTTTGCAAATAAGTGTGTTCTGCACATTTCATTTCAATAGTTTGCTTTCTCTAAGCGTTGTTGCGCATTGTTTTGTTGGCCACCAGGGCCTGTTAGTTTGCTTTCATGTTTTTTTTCGTTTCATTTTCTTGCTGTTGTTTGGAGTGTTGTTGTTCATGTTTTTCTGAGTTCACAAGTGGGGGCAGATTTGACTCCACGCCCAATGAATTGTTTTAAAGGCCACTGATCTATGCTTAGTAGACAAGCATATAGCGTAAATCACCAAAATGTTACATATTTTTCACCTTCGCTCAAATAGAGGAGTTGGCTGATTATTATTTGCCATTAAGTGGAATTGTATATTTGTTTTTAAATGTTGTTTCGCATTGCTTTGTGCATTTGAGTAACAGTTATGCATTTTAGTGAAGTTATAAAGTTTCAGAGTGCCATTCTGATGTTGCAGATTTTGAAGAAAGACATAATTGAGTACATGTGCAAGATAGCATTTCAAATGTTTTTATTCATTTCAAAAGAATTCATATTTTCACAAGGATTTATTTGATTTCACAATCAAAATAATATTACAACATTGCATGAGATGCATTTTTCTTTTCAACTAAAAAGAAAAAAATGAAATCAAGGATCCACACAAGCTGTGGATTTAACTATAACTGTTCCAATGCATTTCTAACAGCACAATGCACTACTAAGGATGCAAAAGGAAAACATATAAGCAACAACATAGTCATCATTGCCTGTTATCGACGCTTGATGTTGAAAGGTGCACCTCGCTGTTTCGAGCTTCGTCAACTTGTAAGAGGAGAAGAGGGGTGTCAATGGCTCCGACTATGACATAACTCATATGATGCACCTACAATAGTATAGTATACTATGAGCAATGCATTGAAACAATCAGAAGAAAATCAAATGTAGTATGAAGAAGTGAACTGAAGGAGAAGTATCAACATCATAATCAACATGTTCTATTTTTATACTAACACTATTTGTTTCCTTGTGCAGGTATAGGCAAAGTCATGGAGCTGAACATTATTCGAAGACCAAGCATGTGGATTAAAATGGCCTCTCACAAGGGTAGAGCCCGGCATGATGCCCTATGCATTAAATGGGTTGTTTTTGAAAGATATTTCATCATATACATCAAACAAAGTGAAATACAACTGAAAGAGTAAAACAGAGTTATCCATCAAGTAATGAAACCAACTGTGCATTCATAACGATCAACATTTCTTTCTAAAGGCTACAAGTGAACAGTGAGTTTAGTTCACTTAAGGAATTTAACAGGATGCATTTGCATCAGAATTGCTGAATTACTTCATTTTCTGTACTGATTATAATCATATGTCATGCGAGTTTCAATTCATTATTTCTCTTTTGGATGGTGAACAGGCATACATATGCCTTAATGATTTGTTCTATTTTTCATCATCAAAGAGAACAGTTTGAGTAGTGAAATATAAAAATGCATGAAGAGTACATGTTGCTCATGAATACAAATATAGACCATGCACCTGAGTGTTAGACCAATTTCTAGTTCCGAGTTGACTGGTGAAGAAATACTGCATTATCAATGGTAATAATAAAGTGATATTTTGAGGAAAATAACAAAGAAGCAAGTATTTTCTTTCCGGAATGATTTTGAGTTACCAGTTATACATTTAAACCAGTGTTTGAAAGTGGTTCATACTGATGCAATGTTGCAGTCCAAGAACAAAAGGTAAAGCCTCTACAGAATTCAAATAAAGGAAATGAGGTTGATGTGTTAAAGTTTAGTACTGGTTATTAAGAGCTTCAAGAAAGATAGTGAACTCATTTTGATTGTGATGGTGCCTCAAATGGGATCGTGTGTCGATGATTAGTCAAGGACAGCAATCAAATGTGATGTTCTTTCATTTTTTTTTGTGAGTTTAAGGTGTCAAGTAAGATGTCACTTGTAATTGGTCAAGCCATGAATTAAATATAACAAATATGAAGGATGTTGATCATTTCCAGATTATTTAGTCAAGGTCTTAACAGAACAGTGAGGTAAGGTTGTTGTCATATCTACAAGATGAGCACAAAGTGTTGTAAGAGATCATAATGGAATTTTAGTTTCGAGCTTCATATGTATATCAGTTCCAGAATGTGCATTCAAGATAGATCTTTCAGATTCTTAGTGCCTGGAGAGTACTCTCAGATGTGAATGTTGGTTTTTCTTTTAAAAATAGTTTACAGATCCATGTCAATGATAGTGCTATAACAAGAGGTTAGTTGCTCTTATCAGAAAAGGAAAATGATTATGAATCAAGTTTGGGTGTCATACAACTATCAAAAGATGTACAGAAGTGCCAAAATGAAAACTAGGAATATGAGTCAAACGAGTATAAACAAACACACAAGTTCTTGTTTTCCATCATGTTCTTATATACACTTCTGAAGGCACTTTTCACTCAGGCAACAATGATGCAGTAGGTGGCTCTCTTTCAAAATGTACAGTATGCTAATGAGATTGAAATAAAGACAAACATTCAAGATGTCTTTTGCTACTAAGAGGAGGCATGAGTTCATTGTCTAAATAATGCATAATGCAAAATAAAGGAGTCTGAATGCTTAAAAGAGCTCACAAGCAGAGTATAAATTAACACTGTTTTGATCTAAACCATGAGTGCATTTCTGAAGGAGGATCTGAAAGTAAACATCAAATGACAATATTAGATTCTGAAAGAAACACAAGTATGTACACAGTTTATCATCATTTCAAACAAGTATGGAAGGTCGAGTTCTGTCAAAATTTAAATACATGCTTTTGCTTTAAAAGTTTCCAAAAAACCACGATATTGTTTTGCTTCAAAAGTGTGGGGTATTCACTATTTGTTCTAGCTCAAGCCATATGGATGGAATGATAACAACAACATATGTCTAAATTTTTTCAATGCTCTAACAATAGCAAGAGCTTGCTTTTCAATATAGCTATATACTTGACTTCATAATCTTTGAGTCCTTCACTAAAGAAAGCAATGGGCTACTCTATATTTTCTTTATTTAGTTGGGTTACTATAGCTAATATACTTGCTTCACCTCCAAAAGGTATAAAGAATAAAACCCCTATCATAGTTAGGATTGACAAGGGTAGGAGCTTGAGATATTTCTTATTTGATAGCTTCAAAGTTATCTCTACCTTCGTTGGTCCATTTGAAAACCATATTTTTCTTGAGCATAGAAGTAAGAGGATTTACCAAAGCAACAAGATTCAGGATGAACCTCTCACAAAGTTAATTGTGCCCAAGAAATTTTGTAATCCTTTCTTATGGCTAGGAAGTGGGATGGCCACGATGGATTTTACTCTTGCGGGATCAATGACCAAGCCATCCTTTGAAACAATGTGCCTAAGAAGCTTGCCCTAATTAGTGGCAAAGACACATTTACTTGGATTTAGGGAAATACCATATTCCCTACATTACTGAAATACTTGCTCAACGTGACTAAAATGTTCTTTTGCATGCTTTGAAAATGGCGTGATATCATCCAAGTAGACCAAAATCAACTATCTAAACACACCTTGAAATGCCATATCCATGACTCTCTAAAAAGTGGCACCTATGTTGGTTATACCAAAAGGAATTTTACAATAAGAATAGGTTCCCCACTTTGTAGTAAATGTTTTCTTATGCTGATCAAATTCTTGGACCAAAATTTGGTTATAGCCTGAGTAATTGTCCAAGAAAGAAAACCTTTATGTCCCACTAACTCTTTGTAAAATATACTCCATGGAGGGAAGGGGATAATGATCCTTTAGGGATGCTTTATTTATATCCCTAAAATCCATACAAAGTCTTATTTCTCCATTATTTTTTATGTTAGGAATAAGATTTGCAACCCATGAAGAATGTTGATAGGAAAAATTATTCTAGCCTCAATCAATTTGGCCAACTCCTTTCTCATCAAAGGCTCAATCTAAGGATTTATATGCCTTTTTTTTTTCCTTACGAGTTTGACATCTAGATCTAATTCAATTGTATGTTGGAAAAGGCTTCGTTAAAATCCATTTAAGTCTTCATAAGTCCAATCAACTACATCATTGTATCTATTGCAAAGATCTATGAAAACATCATGTTCATTAGTAGAGCATACCTTTCCCAAGTTTAGAGACTTGTCTTCTAAAATTTCAATTGGCTTAATGTCACCCTCCTTTGCAGCTAAGTTCATCCTTTTCTTCTTTAAAATTAATCATCAGGGTTTAAAATACCTTCAAGGGTGATAAAACCATTTGGTAGCTTGTTGCTACTCAGCTGCACAATCTTATCACCATACTGATCTTCTAGCTTGGACTGATTTCTTTTAGAAAATTCTGCCTCATCTTGTAGAAAATTCACTATTTGTTGGTCACTATCAAAGACTTACTAGTGATCTTGATTATCTAGAATAGAAAGCCTCACCACAAGTCTAATATGTTGCTCCTTTTTACTTGCAATATGTGTTGCTATGTCAAACTAAGCACCAACTACTACAACTCTATCAGCATGTTTATTCTAATCTCTCATAATTGTTTAGATGTCAAAACCTTCAATGTCCTCAATTAAATCCCAAACCATATGCCTGTAGGATTTTAGTAGTTTATGGTTGATCTTTGATTTCGTACTTGATGAACAACCAATTCACTATCACCAAAAACCTGTAACAATTTGATATTTCTTTTTTGTGCAAGTTGGAGACCTTGGATGAGTGCTTCATACTCATCCACGTTGTTAGTGAAACTAAATTGAAGCTTGAAAGAGAAATATTACTTTTCCCTGCTTGAAGATCTACTAGCATAATTCCAACACCAACACAATTTATGTTCCTAGAACCATTAAAAAAACATCTGCCACAACCCCCCTAAATCATCTTGAGCTTTTATGATATTGGTGACATGAGCATTCTCTTCATGAATGTTATAGGTTCTAAGACGCCTCAACAATCACAAATGGATCAAAATGTAAAGTATTGCCCCATTCATCCAACAAACAATTAGGTAACTCCTCTATAGGATTTGCAAGCTCATGAACATAACACTCTTCCTTTTGATCATGCAATGTACCGTTCATGTTTATTGGACTAGGAGTGTAAAGCTCTATATGATCCTTTATTATGGGCTCAGATTTGATGGTTGCTTTAATGCCATATCTAGTTCTAAATAGTATGTCGGACCAATCAACAGATAACTACCCACCTATCTTAGTTGTGAAATCCCTAGACAAACAAATGACAAAATGATCAAGGAGGTCTATGACTAAAATTTCTTGCAACACATCATAGCTAGGACATGCATGCATGGATAATTCTAAGTTCTTAATTAACCCACGGTATTGAAAAAAGTACCATCCAATTGTAAAACGTGTCTAGTCACCAGTTCATACTTGAATCCAAGCATATCAGCAATCCCCTTAGGCATGACTGAACTACTTTCCCCTTATTCTATCATACAATTATGCACTATATGATTCCCAATAATTAGAGAAAGGTAGAAGGGAGGTGGATTACTATTTTTTCTTGAATTACCTTCCTCTTTAGGTTGCACTAGGTTGATTGATGGAGTAGTTTGCTCTTTTTCTTGTACATCACCTATTTGTTTATGCTTCTTTAAAGCTTTTTGTATCAAATCCCTTTGTGATGGAATAGATAGAGCTTCCCACATAGTAACATTCAAATTGGCTTTCTTCATTTTCTCCACTATTTTGAAAGGAAGCTAACCATCTTTAGAAGAAACCTTTGTAACAAGGTCTATTCTCATTGCTTGTGTGATCTTACATTGCTCCACCACTTGTTGAGGCCTATTAATAGGATGATTTAATTGTTGAACCTGTTTTGTTCTACCTTATCCAAGAGGATCCAAAAGACTTAAATTTTTTGCAATCCAAGAATTTTACAAAACTAGCATCTTTATGTAGAGTTCGCCACCACAATCTTGATGCAACTTGAATCCCGTCAAAAGGAGACCGTATGCTAAAGTTATGCTCGGTCAAAGTTTGGTGGGGTCAAAGATTCTAGATGTTGACTCAAGGCCAAAAAATTGATCCTCTCCAAATCAAACTAAAGCCTATACTATCGTGTAGATATCATTAAGAGCTTTCCAATGGTATGTGGAACGTAAGAAATAGAGCTCGTTTTCCCCTGATGTAGTTGGTCAAAGTTTGGTCAACATGAGGTCAAAGTTGGTCAATCAAAAAAAGTAATGATCATGGAACATTTTTCTACCAATTCCATCACGTAGAGCTCCTTGAGATATTTCTGACACATTTTGAACAAAGCGAATCCGAGTTCATATGTGGAAGTTATGACCAGTCAAAGTGGTGATGTGGCATCACTAAAGCTTGACACTTGGCAAGACACATGGTGGTGACGTGGTGGGAGCAATGTTTTGGCACTGACATGGACCAACTAAGTGATAAAATAAGGATTAAACCATATTTATTAAATAAAAAGTGTTTGGTCTAAAATTTAAACAAAGAGGATTTGGTGGGATTTGATCCCTTGACTTGTGCCTTAAAATACTCTTACCTTGACCATTGCCCAAGATATAAGGAGATTCGGCCTCCATATATATAAACCTTAAAATAAGCATAAGAATTGTTTTATTTTATGTAAACCATAAAATAAGGAGAAAATTAAGGGAGCCACATGGTTTTAATAAAACATTAAAAGCCAAATCTTTTAAAAATTAAATATTAACCACCTATTTCTAAAGTCAAACCCATTTAAAGTTCAAAGTCATTTACATGAAGTTATAAAGAGGCTACAAATATTACTATTGTGATATATAAATATTTTAAAAGGTATTTTAAGAATTATTTTGTAAGGCTCAAAATTATAAGAGCCATTAATTTTGAGGGGTTAGAAATTTTAAAGATTTAAATATTATTTTAAGGGATATATTTGTGATTTACCAATGTAAATAGGAGATATGGGATGATTTTCAAAATCATATGGTTATGAACCATATTAAGAAAAAATGGTGTATAAAAGGGGGGATTTTTGCTCTTGGAAGCAATGAATTCATTGTGAAGAAACTTAGGCATTTTGGGAGGAATTTTTTTTAAGGCTAGTGTTTACACAAAGAAACTTGAATTTATAATCCAAGATAATGTCTTTAGGTTTTGAGATATATTGTGAATAATTTGAATGTAGGATTGAAGCTTGGATGGTGTAAAAAAATAGCTAAAGCTTGTCATCATTAATAAAGCGGTTCCTCATTAAGAAGCGGACCTGGAGACGTAGCCCAAATACATGGGTGAACTCTGTTATCAAATTTCTTGTTGTCTCTCTATTCTTTCTATGTTTCCTTCCAACAATTTAATTTCTTCTTTAAGTTCTTATTTGTGACATTTAAGTAATTAGTTAATGTTTCATTGATTTTTTTAACGAGTTAAGTGAATTCAATTATTAATTTCAACAGTTAAAGTACAAAACCAAGCATTTTTGTTTACAATCGAGAAAATTTGTAATTAGAATTAAGTGCAAATTATTTTGTAAAACCTTTAATTACAGATCAATTTTTCTATCAGATTAGTTTAATAGAAAAAATTACAATTGGTGAATATTAACCAGGTTGAAATTAAAGCGATGAGAAGGTGCACTTGAGGAGATTAATCCAAAGATTGGATGAAGCTAAGTTACTCAAAGAAAAACTATGGAACAACCAAAAGAAGGAAAATATTCCAATCTTGAAATCTTTGAGAATGAAGAACAATTTCACAAAGCATTCCTAGACATGAAGATGATGGTGGAAGAGTTGTACAAGAAAAATAAGATGAAGGAGAAAGGTGAATCCTCTTCAAAAGATGACAAAGGTAAAGGAGCAGGAGGTGGTGGTGAACCTCCTAAACCTCTATCTTCACCTTTTTCACCTTCTTCATCTTCTTCATCTTCTTCGTCTACTAAGTCTACTTCATCTTCAAAGAAGAAACAACCTGTGAAACCTGAATCTAATGCTCCTTTGTTAAAGCTTGATGTTAAATTTGAATTGCAAACTTATAATGGAGAACTGGTGTTCAAAACTATTGTAGTGTTTCATAAAAAATTCAAAGAAACCTACTTGCAAGTTTTGAGAACGATCATGCATATTGTTGCCCTAAACTAGACAGGTGAGCTAAATTTGATCACCTTCAATTGCAACTCCAAAATCAGCTTCTTCTTCAATTGTATCCTCATACTTAGGTGCAAGCATGAACTCTGGTACTTTAGTGGCCTCTGAATTGGCTAAGTATCTAATGGGGAAACCTCTTGAAATGAAAAAGATTGAAGTCCTATTATTGACCTCCTGATTAAGATCTTGAAGAGTAGTATCTAGCCTAAATTTCTCTTGTTCATCCTGAACAATGCTTGCATCTAGCTCAACCTCCTGAATACTTGAATCATAATTTTCCTTTCCAAAAGAGGAAGGAAAATTTCCAAACAATGAGATGGCCTCTTCTAGCACACCTTCAATCAATGCAACAACCTCTGGCTTTTTTATACACCAAAAAGGAAGTTGCTTATAATTCTCATTACTACTTAAAGAAAGACGCTCCAAATTAGCCTTGTCTTCTTCAATGAAGGCGGGAAAGTGTTCAAACAGTGAAGTAGCCTCATCCAACCAACCTTCAATTAGTATATCAGCTTCCAACTCTTCTGCACAACAGAAAGGAAGCTCCTCCAACTAGCTAGGACCTTGCAAATCAATTTCATAGAGAGTTTCTTGATTTAAAAGAATGGACTCCTCCTTATCAAGTTCACATTCCTCCTGTTGTTTCAACACTTTTTCAAGTTTGTGAAGCTACTATTTTAGTTCATCACAAGTGAAAACTTTTGATTTTTTGCAATCAAAATTTGAACAACACTGTTCAATTATTTCCATGCATTCTTTTTCATAAAGCTCAACATCAACCTTCTCCTTTATAACATGCTCAAAAATATCCAATCTGGTCGTACACTGCTCATTTAGAAACCTCATGTTGTTGACTTATGACCAAATATATGCTTTCCTCATCATGCTCAATGAAGCATGGAAGATCGTCAAACAAAGCTATGAAATCATGGCCCCCTTCACCCTTTTCAGCCTCTTCAGGTTGTTCTCCTAATTCTTGAACCTGCAACTCAACAACCAGCTTGAGGTCTTCTTGTTGTTTTGAAACTGCATTTGGAGTGGGAAAACTCACACCTTCTTCATTCCAAAATGTACATCGCTCTTCTTTTTGTTCTAGAGCTGGTATGGGTGTAATCTAAGATTTTCTTTCTTCACTATCCACCAAAAATGGTAGTTCATTAAATAGATCAGGCAGAACTTGAGAACTATCAACCATTTCTTGATCTCAAATATGTTGTTCCTCAAACGTTGCCTCCTCTATCTCCTGCAGAAATTTCTCTTGATGTTTCGAGTTTTCTTTATTGATGTACCAACTAGATACTTTAAAATAATCATCGATATTCTATTGTTCCAATGAATCAACCTTCTTCACATTGTTGAAAAATGAGGTGTTTTCTTAGCTTAATACTCTATAAAACTTTAATATTGTTGATCTGAGTAAGTCTTTTCTTTGTTACATATATTCTTTGTGGGTGATTATCTTGATTAATCCTTTATACTATTGTATAATGTAGAGAGAAGTTGATAGAAGAACTAGACAGGATATTAGAAAGATCACACAAGATGTACCATGGAGAAACCCTTTCGGGAAAAAACTCCAAGAATTATTCTATTATTCAATCTTTGAATTACAATAGCTCCAATTCTTGCTTGAGAATGCTTCTTTCTTCACCAATTTTCTTCACAACCTACAATAAAAACTCTCACAACTCTCTTCAACTTGCTTGAGATATATAGGCTTTAATCAACTTTGTAAACTCAACATGAGTTACAATTACAATACACAAGCCCTATCCCTAAAAGGTATGCCATATCTCATGAAAATAGAGTTATCTTGTGAATAACAATGCTAAAACATGTGCTTCATCCATTTGGGCATCCCAAACTAAAGATACAACTCATCCTTCACTTTGGTGATAAATCCAAAGCTCTTCCTCAAAGTTGGCACCCTTAAGTAATCCTACTTAACTAAGCCTTCAGAAATATCTTATCATGCATGAGAGGTAAATAAAATAAAGCATCTTGAGTGCCCAAGTTGGCTCCAAGTGATTTATAGTTAACTAAAACATTTACTCAACACCATTCATGCAAGAATGGTCATCCCCTGTTAACTGGAGGTAGTCCCTATTATCTGTCATACAACTAAAGTTATTAGGGCCATGCATTCCAAGTTAACTAAATCTAACTATATGCAACTCAAAATAACCAACATGCATGCAACATGCACTTGCATGCAACTGAAGATAACTGAACCATAACTAAGTTGAATTGAACTAAACTGAACTGAACTTAACTTAACTTAACTAAAGTGAACTAAACTAATTTTGAACTGAACTAAACTAAACTGAAGTGATTTGAATTGAACTTCAAACATGCAAACATCAAATCCCAACTCCTAGGATCTTTACATGCATTCAAAAGTGTTATCTCTTACTCTAAATAGTTAACTGAACTCAAGGTGGGTTTCACCTTACCATGTGTCCACCCACATGCTCCTATTATTTAGGAATAACTACAAATTTCAATTTCATGATTTATTTCATCCAAATAATTAATTTCATCCTAATCTTAGTGTTGTTGAACACATTACAAGAATCTAGGAGATACATGAAATAATTAATGTTTAGGATTTGCAATTAAATGGCATCCTATTTCCAACATTCTCCCACTTGACATTATACATTGCAATTATTCTAAACAAGGAATAATAAAGCAAGTACAAGACTCAAGGCCAATGGCCTTCTTGCACAAACTAATCAAACCATGCTAACTTCAAATGCAACCTACATAATCATGAAGCTTCCAAGCAAATGATTAAAACCAAGAGACCTTATCTATATGATTTCATAAGATAATTTGTAACATTAATAAAAGTGTTAACTTTCTCAATTAATACCTTCCCATTATCAACCAAATCAATACCTTTCCCAAGTCTTTGTATCCAAACCACCTCTTTAGGGGTATGCTAAAACACTGAGTGTGTTGAATTCACATTCAACCAAGGTGTAGGCTCCTCGGTCTTTTCTATTGAAAAATATTTTCTTACAAGTAACCATTCCAACAAATGTCTCTTACCATAAGAGAACTCCAGCCTCACCTATTTCTCCAAGTATCCATGAGGACCTTGTTGGAACTATTAAATTCTAATGTTTTTACACATTCATCATGCTCATGAATTTCCATATTTTCCCCATATTTTTCCCATAAAATCATCTATGTCTGCATTTTTCGCATTCTTGTTCATATCGGCTTGTGATGGTTAAGGGTTTACCGATTCATATTGTATTTCTGCTTGCATGAGTTTGTGTTGCCTATTGGCAAGACTCATTTGATGTCATAGCGATTGGATTTTACCTACAGGTGGTTTTTGGCATGACATCTTTATTGTCTTAGCGATAGAGGATATATCGGCATGAGCCAGGGGTTTTCGATGTAACGTTTCATTGAATATATCATGTCTTGCCAACCCGCATTTGGAGGAACTCATGGGCAAGAGTTTAAAGCTTCGGTGAAGGGTCATAATGAAAAGGGTTATGTCTCACCAACCATATGCATGTGGAGGTTTATCGATAAAACTAATAGCTATCGATGTAATATCTTGGTGAAGTCTTCTTGTCTTGCCAACCGACAATGGAAGGATTGACTTATTGGTAAGAGTTTGTAATATTCAGAGGGAGGTCTTAGTGATTCTGTGGTGTCTCACTGACTTATGTAAAAGGTTATTTCACCGAGACTTTTGTAGCATCTGAGTATTGTCATAGCGAGCCCATCAGGTCTTCTCGACAAAGTCTAATGAGTGGCTTTTGGCAAGAGGTTTGTGTCGTCTTGGCAAACAAGTGTGAATTTGGGGTGTTTCAGTATGACATAAAATAATCTACAAGATGTCTCCCCAATAGTTTGAAGTTACGACATATATGGGATGGATGGACTCATCAGCAAGAAAAACCATGTGTCACGGTGACTAATATGTATCATGTGGGCTTTCGGTGAAACATTGGGCAATCTATATAGCGTCTCCCCGACTATAAATTGTCTTGGCGAAGGTGAATGTTGGTCACGTCTCAGTGAGAAAGATTCTTATGTCTCAGTGATTGGAACAAATATAACAGAAAAGTGATCTCGGGGAAACATAAAGGTATTCGATATGATTTCTCCTCGACGGTATAAATTCATGGCGATATACAAAGAGTGCGGAATGACTAGCGATTTAATTTCCTTTGGCATACTTATAGAGTTGTCTCAGTGATTGTTCGGTGATGATTAACAAAGACTCTGTCACTTTGGCCGACATGTGAAATTCTAAAATACTGTTGTAGTCCGACATGAATTTGAAAGCGATGTGTTTCCTGATGCTAGTGTATAAATGTGCATTCCTGATTGTAAATGAATCATCAGATCTTAGATAGAGATAGTAGATTAGAGATGGAAACAATAGAGTAGAATTCTCTTATCAGAGACTATGATGCATGTTTTCAAATGGAAATTTCAATGAAAGTCAGTTGGTGTGGCAAGTTAGTTCTGTTGTCAATTGTATGTTGAGTTTATTGAAAAGTATTGCTAAGTTGTCTCCAAGTTGATTCTTTCTGGTTGTTTAAATTGATATAAAAAGTTCATTTTTAGTTTATCAGTGCACGTTTGTTGTATTTGTGTGATTAATTAACTGGTTCTCTCAAGAAGAGATTAAATCCTTTTGGTTGATCACAGTAATCAGGAAGATTCATCTAGATTATTAAAGTAGAGCCTAGTAGTCATAATCTTGCATGTTTATACAAGTTATAAACAAAGCATATGCCAACAATTTGAGTTTCTGCCAGAATAAGTTGCCCACTTCTGTTTCATTCGACTCTGCATACCCAATAAGGCACTAGTCTCTGCAATTTCATCATTTGGATTCATTTAGTTTCTTTACATCTATTAATTGAACAATCTAGGATTTAGATTAGAAGATTGTTGTTGCTATTTAGACCAAGTTTGATTTCATTTGTTCACTCCCATCTGCCATTGTGGACAAAGCATTTTAGAAGGATAATCATAAAGTCAAGTCTGCTTCATTCAGAAAAGTACACCCGCCTAGGTCTGGCAGCACCTGGAGAGTAGAAGGTTGAAAGCTTTTGACCTTGTATGTTACCTTAAAGCATATCAAGATATTGGCAGCCTCTTGAGGCATTCTGCCTTCATTTTTGAGAACTAACAAACCTATAACCAACCAATCCATGCCAAACTCCAAATGCAACACAACACTTTCATGAAGTAATCTAGCAAATGATTAATGTACCCAATACTTAAGAGAACTACACAAGATCATTGCCAAAGCTCCAATCATGAATCAGGAACATAAAAATGACATCCATGATCTAACCAAACCATCTCCTCTTAGGAGATCATATGCACCATAACATATTTATACATCCTAGTCTCGAGAGAACCATGTAATATGCCAAACTCTAAACTAAGAAACCATATCTCCAATCACATGAAGATAACCTTACCAATGATGCATCCACATCACTGCCAACAACTCCCCCTGAACCATGGTACCAAGTTACACATGGCATCGTGACTACCATCCTCTTCATGAAGATCACTATATCCTACCAAAGCTCCCACTGAACTGTGATATTGAGCTATACATGGCAACAAGATAAACATCAAACCATTACTTGTCAAAAGCATATGGAATTTTAGATATTTCTCATGATCATAATTATCATAATATGTATTATGCCACAACTCTAAACCGCTAATCAAGAGTATACCATGACATAATAACAAAACCATCCTATAACCAAGAATCCCCTTCATTGCCAAATGCTCCCACTAAACCGAATTACTGAGCAATCCCATGGCATCATGATGCACATAATCAAAAGCCCATTTATGTCATAAGCTCACACCAAACCCGTGAATCCAATCTCTCAATGACCTCTGTAACAAACTTTTTTTTTTCAAAATCAGCAATAGCAAAAATAATAAAAGCTCCCACTAAGCCCAAAAAACCTCCAATCTTTTAAGAGAAAGGCATCGCAATACTCTACCCAACCTCAGCTCTGATACCAAATGTTGAAAAATGAGGTGTTTTCTTAGCTTAATACTCTATAAAAATTTAATATTGTTGTTCTAAGTAATTCTTTTCTTTGTTACATAAATTCTTTGTGGATGATTATCTTGATTAATTCATTTTACTGTTGTAGAATGAAGAGAGAAGTTGATAGAAGAACTAGACATGATATTAGAAAGATCACACAAGATATACCATGGAGAAACCCTTTTGGGAAAAAACTCCACCAAGAATTATTCTATTATTAAATCTCTGAATTACAATAGCTTCAATTCTTGCTTGAGAATGCTTCTTCTATCTTTACCAATCTTCTTCACACCTGCAATAACAATTATGAAAACCCTATTCAACTTGAATGAGATATAGAGACAATATGCAACCTTGTAATCTCCAAATGGTGATAATTACAATGCACAAGCTCAAGGCCTTGAAAAGGTATGCCATATTCCTTCAAGTTGAGTTATTCAGTGAAGACTAAATCTTACAACATGTGCTTCATGCATTTGGGCATCCCAAACTGAAGCTACAACTTCTCCTTCACTTCGGTGATAATTCCAAAGCTCTTCCTCAAATTTGGCACCCTTAAGTAATCCTACTTAACTGAGCCTTCATAAATATCTTATCATGCATGAGGGGTAAATCCAATAAAGCATCTTGGGCACCCAAGTTAGCTCCAAGTGATTTATAGTTAACTGAAACATTTACTCAACACCATTCATGCAAGAATGGTCATCCCCTGTTAATTGGAGGTAGTCCCTGTTATTTGTCATACAACTTAATGTTATTAGCCATGCATTACAAGTTAACTGAATCTAACTACATGCAACTCAAAATAACCAACATGAATGCAACATGTACTTGCGTGCAACTGAAGATAACTGAACCATAACTAAACTAAACTGAAGTGAGCTAAACTAAACTAAACTAAACTAATTTTGAACTAAAATGAACTAAATTGAACTGAACTTCAAACATGCAAACATCAAATCCTAACTCCTAGGATCTTTACATGCATTCATAAGTGTTAACTATTACTCTATATAGTTAACTGAACACAAGGTGAGTGTCACCTTACCATGTGGGTGTCCCATGTGTCCCTATTATTTAGGAACTAACTATGGACTCCCTCACACGCTTCTTACATTTATAATTAATTACAAATGTCAATAATCATGATTATTTCATCAAATATTAATCTCATCTTAATCTAAGTGTTGTTGAACACATTCCAAGAATCTAGGAGATACATGAAATAATTAATGGATTAATTATTTGGATGAAATAAATCACGAAATTGACATTTGTAGTTATTCCTAAATAATAGGAGCATGTGGGTGCACACATGGTAAGGTGACACTCACCTTGAGTTTAGTTAACTATTTGGAGTAAGAGACAACACTTATGAATGCATGTAAAGATCCTAGGAGTTAGGATTTGATGTTTGCATGTTTGAAGTTCAGTTCATATCAGTTTATATCAGTTCAGTTTAGTTCAGTTCATTTCTGAATCAGTTTAGTTTAGTTTAGTTTAGTTCAGTTCAGTTCAGTTCAGTTCATTTCAGTTTAGTTATGGTTCAACTATCTTCAGTTGCATGCATGTTGGTTATTTTGAGTTGCATGTAGTTAGCTTCAGTTAACTTGGAATGCATGGATAATAACTTGAGTTGTATGATAGATAACAGGGACTACCTCCAGTTAACAAGAGATGACCATTCTTGCATGAATGGTGGTGAGTAAGTGTTTCAGTTAACTATAAATCACTTGGAGTCAACTTGGGCCCCCAAGATGCTTTATTGGATTTACCTCTCATGCATGATAAGATATTTTTGAAGGCTTAGTTAAGTAGGATTACTTAAGGGTGCCAACTTTGAGGAAGAGCTTTGGATTTATCACCAAAGTGAAGGATGAGTTGTAGCTTTAGTTTGGGATGCCTAAATGGATGAAGCACATGTTTTAGCATTTTTATTCACAAGATAACTCTATTTGTATGAGATATTGTATACCTTTTAGGGATAGTGCTTGTGTATTGTAATTGTAACTCGTGTTGAGTTTACAAAGTTGATTAAAGCCTATATATCTCAAGCAAGTTGAAGAGAGTTGTGATAGTTTTTATTGTAGGTTGTGAAGAAGATTGGTGAAGATAGAAGAAGCATTCTCAAGCAAGAATTGGAGCTATCATAATTTAGAGATTGAATAATAGAATAATTCTTGGTGGAGTTTTTTCCCAAAAGGGTTTCTCCATGGTACATCTTGTGTGATATTTCTAATATCCTGTCTAGTTCTTCTATCAACTTCTCTCTACATTCTGCAATAGTATAATGGATTAATCAATATATAATCACCCACAAAGAATATATGTAACAAAGAAAAGACTTACTTAGATCAGCAATATTAAAGTTTTACAGAGTATTAAGCTAAAACTGGTTCCCAAGATGCCTTGTTTGTAAGAGGTAGGCCTAAAGAGAAGGAATCTAAAGTAGACAAGAAAGGAAAGGGTAAGTCTAAAGGATGGTCAAAAACCTCTGGTAAGAGTAAGGTAAAGTGTTGGAATTGCGGAAAACCTAGACATATTAAAAAGGATTGTAAGAGCAAGAAGAAGAGTACTAATGCTTCTACAGAAAAATCTGATGACAATAATGATGCATTAGTCATTTCTTCTAATATTGTTGTTGATAACTCTTGGCTTCTTGATTCAGGTTGCTCCTATCATATGACTCCTAGAAAGGAGGGGTTCTCTAAGTATATTGCATATGATGGAGGAGATGTCTTCTTTGGAGACAACATCACAACAAAATTTGTTGGCAAAGGAGAGGTAAAATTGTGTTTCAGTGATGGTAGTGTTAATACACTTAATGATGTTTTACATATTCCAGGACTTGCAAGGAATCTACTTTATGTCTCTAAGTTTAATGATTATGGAATGCATGTGACATTTGACAAAGGTGGCTGCAGATTGGTGAAAGGGAATATGGTGGTTGCTAAAGGATCTCGAATTGGGACTTTGTTTAAGCTGAATACCTCCAATATAAATATTTTATCAAATGTAACTGAAGCTGAAAATACATGTATGCTATGGCACCATAGATTGGGCCATATAGGTGAAAAAGGTCTTAGGACCATTCTTAATAAAAATTTGGTTGACGGTATTCCTAATTATAATATTGGAAAAAATTACTTTTGTGAGCATTGTGTGTTTGGAAAGCAATCAAGATCTAAATTTCCTAGTGGTACAAATAGAGCAAAAATATTATTAGAGATTATTCACTCAGATGTAATGGGTCCTATGGATATTGACTCTATTGGAAAATCTAGATACTATGTCACATTTATTGATGATGTCTCAAGATTCACTTGGATATATTTTATGCATAACAAATATGATGTGTTTAATAAGTTTAAGGAGTTTATGGTTGAGAAACAATCAGAACATAAGATAAAAGTGTTGAGATCAAATAATGGTGGTGATTATTGTTCTAAGGAATTTGACGAATATTGTAAGCATGTAGGAATAGTGAGACAGAAAACTACTCCATATACACCTCAACAAAATGGAGTAGCGGAAAGGATGAACTGAACCTTAATGGAAAGAGCTAGGAGTATGTTAAGTAGTGATAAGCTTGAACGGTCCTTGTGGGTTGAAGTAGTATGTACTTCTTTTTATTTATTCAATAGATCCCCTAATTCATCTATTGGAGATAAAACTCCTTATGAGATGTGGTTAGGTAAGAAACCTAGTGTTGCACATTTAAGGATCTTTGGTTGTGAGGCTTTTGTTCACGTGCCTCAAGAAAAGCAATCTAAATTGGATCCTAAAGCATAGAAATGCATATTCATAGGTTATGGTGAAAATGTAAAAGGTTACAAGCTTTGGAATCCACTAACAAGAAAAGTTTCTTTATCTAGAGATTTTATTTTCAGGGAATTTAGAGCTTATTCAAGAGAATAACAACCAAAGGAAAATGATACTTCTCGAACAGTGCATTTTGAGACAAATACTGAAAACAGCAAGATGCACATGTTGAAGAACAAGTGGATGAATCACAAGAAGAGAGTTCAGAGAGTTCTTCTAAAATAGAGGCTCAAGATGAGCATATTGAGGAACAAGAAGAAAATCCTTTAAGGAGATCCACAAGAAAACAGAATCCCATTGATAGGTATAGCCCACCTAATTTCTGTTGTATTTTTTCTTTAATGAGTACTAATGATGAACCCAGTTCTTACAGGGAAGCTTTGTCCTCAGACGAGAAAAAGCTTTGGTCACAAGCTATGCATGAGGAAATGGAATCTTTGGATACTTCTGACACATGGGATCTTGAGAGTTTTCCAAAAGATAGAAAGGCCATTGGTTGTAAATGGATCTTTAAAAAGAAGATTGGGCAGATGGTAATCTCGAAAGGTACAAGGCTAGATTAGTAGCCAAGGGCTACTCCCAGAAAAAGGGAGTTGACTTTAATGAAATCTTCTCTCCTGTAGCTAAATTAACTTCTATTAGATTCTTCTTATCTATTGCTGCTGCTTATGATTTTGAAATTGAGAAAATGGATGTGAAAACTACTTTTTTGCATGGGAATCTTGATGAGGAGATTTATATGAAGCAACCTGAAGGTTTTGTTGTAAAAGGAAAAGAAGAATTGGTTTGCAGGTTAAAGAGATCTTTATATGGATTGAAATAGTCACCTAGAATGTGGTATTGGAAGTTTGATGCTTTTGCATTAAAAATTGGTTTTGTTAGGAGTGAGGAAGATCATTGTGTTTATATAAAAATTATTGATGATCAGCTTTTAATTATAATCTTGTATGTTGATGACATGTTGTCTATTGGTGACAGCAAGGTAATGATCAAAGAATTGAAAGAACAACTCTCAAGCACATTTGAGATGAAAGATCTAGGGGCTGCAAAATATATCCTCGATATGGAGATCAGTAGAGATAGAGGTAACAGAAAGCTTTGCTTAAGTCAGAGTAAATATGTTGATACTATTTTGAAAATATTTAACATGCAGGACAGTAAATCGGTTAATATTCCTTTACCAGTTGGCATGAAGTTAAGTTTAGATATGAGTCCTAAATCTGATTTTGATTTTGAGGAAATGTCTGAAATTCTATATGCTAGTGCAATTGGTAGTTTAATGTATGCAATGGTTTGTACAAGACCAGATATAGCACAAGTAGTGGGAGTTCTTAGTAGGTTTATGTCTAACCCTGGTAAAGAACATCAGACTTATGTTAAGAGGGTATTTAGATATTTATGAGGGACTTCAAATTACTATTTAGTTTATCATGGTTCAAATAATATTGATATTATGAATAGATCATTGGACATACATGGGTTTGTTGATTCAGATTGGGCAGGAGATCTGGACAATCGGAGGTCGACAAGTAGTTATGTTTACACTTTGTTTGGAGCTGCAGTTAGTTGGATGAGTAAGAGGCAGCCCATGGTTACTTTGTCCACCATCGAAGCAGAGTACATGGCTGCCACACATGCCTCTAAAGAGGCAGTTTGGTTATAGAGGCTTGGGTTAGGTATTGGTTTTAATTGCAAGCAAGTTAGGCTTGAATGTGATAGTCAAAGTGTTATTTGTTTAGCCAAAAATCCTATGTATCATGCTTGTACTAAACATGTAGATGTTCAGTATCACTTTGTGCAAGAAATGGTTGAGAGTGGGAAAGTATTAATTGAAAACCTTGACACTTTGATTAATGTTGCAGATTATCTTATGAAGCCAGTTCCTACAAATAAGTTCTCATGGTGCAGGAAGGCCATTGGCCTTGAGTCCTGTACTTGATTTAAATTTATTATTCCTTGTTTAGAATAATTGCAATGTATAATGTCAAGTGGGAGAATGTTGGAAATAGGTTGTCATTCAATTGCAATCCTAAACATTAATTATTTCATGTATCTCCTAGATTCTTAGAATGTGTTCAACAACACTAAGATTAAGATGAGATTAATATTTGATGAAATAATCATGAATATTTGACATTTGTAATTAATTATAAATATAAGAAGCATGTGAGGGCATCCATAGTGAGTTCCTAAATAATAGGGACATATGGGACACCCACATTGTAAGGTGACACTCACCTTGTGTTTAGTTAACTATACAGAGTAACAATTAACACTTCTAAATGCATGTAAAGATCCTAGGAGTTAGGATTTGATGTTTTCATGTTTGAAGTTCAATTCAGTTCAGCTCAGTTTAGTTCAGTTTAGTTCAGAATCAGTTTAGTTTAGTTCAGTTCAGTTCAGTTCAGTTCAGTTATGGTTCAGTTATCTTCAGTTGCATTCAAGTGCATGTTGCATGCATGTTGGTTATTTTGAGTTGCATGTAGTTAGCTTCAGTTAACTTGTAATGCATGGCTAATAACATTGAGTTGTATGACAGATAATAGGGACTACCTCCAGTTAACAGGGGATGACCATTCTTGCATGAATGGTGTTCAGTAAATGTTTCAATTAACTATAAATCACTTGGAGCCAACTTGGGTAACCAAGATGCTTTATTGGATTTACCTCTCATGCATGATAAGATATTTTTGAAGGCTCAGTTAAGTAGGATTACTTAAGGGTGCCAACTTTGAGGAAGAGCTTTGGAATTATCACCGAAGTGAAGGAGAAGTTGTAGCTTTAGTTTGGGATGCCCAAATGTATGAAGCACATGTTGTAAGCTTTAGTCTTTACTGAATAACTCAACTTGAAGGAATATGGTGCACCTTTTCAAGGCCTTGAGCTTTTGCATTGTAATTATCACCATTTGGAGATTATAAGGTTGCATATTGTCTCTATATCTCATTCAAATTGAATAGAGTTTTCATAATTTTTATTGCAAGTGTGAAGAAGATTGGTAAAGACAGAAGAAGCATTCTCAAGCAAGAATTGAAGCTATTGTAATTCAGAGATTGAATAATAGAATAATTCTTGGTGGAGTTTTTTCCTAAAAGGGTTTCTCCACAGTATATCTTGTGTGATCTTTCTAATATCCTGTCTAGTTCTTCTATCAACTTCTCTCTTCATTCTACAATAGTAAAATGAATTAATCAAGATAATCATCCACAAAGAATTTATGTAACAAAGAAAATACTTACTTAGAACAGTGATATTAAAGTTTTAGAGAGTATTAAGCTAAGAAAACACCTCATTTTTCAACACGCATATGCAACATTCTTAAGTTCAGCTTAGAAAAAGGTGCAATTAGCAGCGACCTCCTGCTTTGTATATTGTTGTGTTGGTTGATCCTCTGAGAAATTTTCATTGTCTTCCACAAAACAAGGTAGCTCATTAGTGAAAACATGAAAGGATTCATCAAGGGAAGGCCCTTCTTATTCAATTGTTTGCTGCTATGAATGGTAAACTTCCAAAGCTGGACGCAATGGGTTTACCTTTCTAAGCTCCTCGATGAAGAGTAAGGTATTTTGATCAAAGGATTCACCCATGGATTCTTTAGGGGGGGAATTTTGGGAAGACTCTTGGGTTTCCTGCAATGAAAACTATTGCTCAAGGGGTTGATCCGCAACTACATTAGGCTGGCTATAATCATTTCCCTCAACTTGCAAGGGATGAAAGCTTTGGAAACTTTGGATTTCAAGGTTAAGAGGTTGGTTCATGGAGTTAGAAACTCTATCTTTCCTAAAACTTGGGATTTTGACTTTAGGTATGCTAGGAAGCTCCCCTTGTCTAAAGCTTGGAAATTGATATTCACAAAACTCCTCTCAAGCAAGTTGATATAGGGTTGCAGGGGGTATTTGAACTTCATGCCTTTGCACCTCTAACTCTTTCTCATAGAGATAGGCCTGATAAACCATCTCTTCTTGTTGTTGGTTATACTTGTGATGCCTCTTTATCTCCTCTAGTTGCTTGTGAAAATAAAACAACATACTCTTTATTCTTGCAATCTCCTCCTATTGATCTATTTCACTCATTTTCCTTTCATAGTTCAACAATATATCTCTAAAACTCAAGTCTTCAGTATTTTGAGGCTGATTTCGAGCATATGACAACTGAGCAAGGGCAGGTGGGTGGTAATTATATTGGGTATGTTGGTTTTGAGAAGTTATGGAATCGAAACTAGTAGCATGATTATGCAGATATGGTTGATATGACAATGGGTAAATAGGATTTTCATGATATGACAGACAGTATGACATATTATCATGAAACATTGGCATGCTTGTTCATTCAAAGGCTAAAAACCAAGGAAAAAAATAGAATCTTTAAAGAGCATACCAGCATGTGATCATTCTAAAACCAGAAAAAGCTTCTTGGAGTTGCCATGGTGTTTGATGATTTTACCTCCAAAGGTTGATAATACTAAATAAAACACCTGAACCTTCAGTATGTGTACTTTTGTGTGTTGTTCACACTAGATCTGCTTGAAAATTAGAGAGCGAAGTCACCAGGTATTTTTTTTCTACTTCCAAAGGTTGATACTCTGTTGTGCATACCAAAACAGCAACTGGAAATCTTGATACTTTCCTCTAAAACAAACTATCAGTGTCCCACAGAGTGTGCCAAAAACTGTTATCAATCAGATATGCACCCTATGCTAAATTTGCATAATTTAACTATTTGTTGACATATGGAAACCTTCTCTAGATGTGGGTGATCTAATCGAAGAAGGAATCTCCAGAGTGAGCTGGGTCTCCGAATGATAAATCCTACTCTAAATGATTTTTTGAGGGAAAGAGTTAGAAAGATAACTCAAATGAAACATATGACTTAAAGTGATTTTTTAGGACTTAAAGATGACTTAATGATGACTCTAGTTTTTACCCACAAACAACTCTTAGAAAATAATAGTACTTCGCAATCTCTCATGAACACTTAACACATAATTTATTTGCATGAAGATCCAAGCTTAAATACAAAATGCAACCTGTATTTTATAAACTTTTTGCATCAAGAATTGTAATTTTAGGACATAACAAGGATTTTGTAAACAGAAATCACAATATAACATCAAACTATAACTACAAATGACAAAAAATTGAGAAATAGGAATGTTGCTTTATTTAATTGAAAGCGTATCAAAAGTATGAGTGCAAATTTTTGCTTACAAAACTCTTTGATAACATGAGAGGAAGAAACAATGAATGTGAACTAGGAAAAAAACCTAATTTTTCTTCAAGATATATCACAAAACCCTAATCCGAGCTCAAGAAGAAAGCTCAAGGAAAATCATCTAAAACTACCCCAAAATGAGTAACTGAAATGGAAAACTCTCACTCTTTTCCTATGCATGTTGAAAAGCACCTAAAAATAGGTTTTCTTTTCTTTAGAAGCAAAAAAAACCTTATCTCATCTCCATTACAGCTCAAATCTAACCAAGGAAAAGTCAACTCTCTTTTTCCTTACAAACTGCTAAAAATAGCAAGAAGAAAAATAACAATTTATAGGATATTGTTTTAGCTTCTACTTTACAAAACATGTAGTTTTCAACTTGATTTATTTTGCAATTAAAGATTAGAAATATTTGCAAAACAATACCTTATCTCTCCATTACAAATTTGTTTTTTTCTTAGAAAAAATCATAAAAACATAAGGCCATCTCCATCATTGTTTTAATTGATTTCTTTAAAATCAATTTGAAAATAAATGCCTAAAGTATGAAATTTTATCCAAGGCAATAAGTCTTGTTCAACATCCTTATTTTAATTGATTTTCCTCAAAATCGATTAAAAAACTAGGCACTAAATCACTCTCCATTTTTTACTAAGGCATAAACTTGACAATACCTAAATACCTAAAGTCTTTTAAACCATGAAATATTTTATAAAAACAAGCCTAAAGACCTAGGCATATGAAACTAAATGAAGGTCTCTAAAAGCACGACCTAGTGGAAATATGTTCAGCCACATAAAATTTAATATTTCAAAAGCTATGTAATAATCTCCATAAGTCGAATTAGCGCATTGAGGATAGAACAAAACTCAAAATACAAACCCTAAATTCATTTCATCTGCACTTGTGACTTTGGGAAGAAGGTTGTACTGAGAAAGAGCACCCCCATAGACTAGGTTTTTAGTTTGAAGTGCTTGGAAACTTCAAATTTTTCCTTCAAAATGGTTGACTTCCTCTGCAATTCATAGGTAAGTCGATTCCTAACAACATTATGGCTTTTCCATTTCATTTGAAAGGCAATAATGGCCATTAAGGCCATGGATTAAGCTTGGTTTATCTTTGGATTTCCTTTATTTCCTATGATTCCATTCTTCCTGGCCATCGTTGATTGTGAGCTCGAGCTTTGGTTGGAAGCTCTATGAGAGTATGGCCACCATGTTTTATGCTCTTCTACAGGTGTAAAATGGTAAGTTCTCCTTTCTTCATTTTTTTCATATCAAACAAAATCTTTTAAAAGCTTATCCTTGTAAAAGAAAGATTTCCATTTTCAAAACAAATACAGACCCATTGCAAGATGTGCCATGTATGCTCTGATTATGGATTTCTATCAAGATACTTTCACTTCACATACTCTTTTTTTTCTAATTTTTGAGATTTAGATAGAAAACTTAAAATGGGTTCTCTACTTTTCTGTGAAATGATGAATGTTCATGAGCCAAGAGCCCTCCTCAGGTCGTGGTCAATACATGCTCAAACTAGTTTTTTATTATAATCTGTATTTTATTCCCAAGTATGAAAAAAGAATGCTCTCAGAGAAGAATCTCATTACATTTTTCTACAATTTCTCTTATATCTGGGTATGTGTAGGATCATCATGGAAAAAACAGGCCCTTAAGTGGCAAAAAATTTAGAAAAATCAGTGTTAGGCAACTTGACGTAAAAATTTGAATAAGTTATCTATATTATTTCAAAAATATGTAAGAATAGAATCTATAGAAAATTAAATGTAGTTTCTAAACTACTAGGTTTATTTAAAAATAAATAAAATCTATTTGGTGAAAATTTGAATTTTCAATGCAGTAGTACTTAAATTTTAGGGAAAAAATAAGTAGGTGTCTGTCTGACCACCCTAACCATAATAAAATGATAATATTTTTTTATAAGATTTTATATATAAGTAGAAGACTCATGTCTAGATGTGATACATATGGTTCGATCGAACCCTAAACCCTAAATTAAAAAAAATCATATTTAAATGGGTTTGGTCAAACTTGGGTTCGACTGAACCCCTTTACATATGACAAAAAAATAAAAAACTCTCCTTTCGACTGTCACTTTCTAAAATTACCAGTTGCTTTCCCTACGTGCGGCGAACCGAGACTGTGATGGCGAGCGAACTGATTTCTTCTTTTCGGCGAACACTTCAACTTGGTCTCTCAAAATTTCATCAACCTGACTTCCATAACGAGCACTAGGTATTTGAAATTTGAATTTTTTAGAGTTTAAAATGCATTGATATGTTAAATTTCGAAACCCTAGATGCAATTTTTTTCAAATTTTTTGAATTCAAATTAGATTTGCTTCCCCATTTTGCATACATTTTTATGTTCTGTGTAAATGAAATATGCCTTCCCATTTCAACAATCAAAGCTATGGATAGCCTACTCCTAAATGGAAAGACCAAGTGAAACATATATAAGAACTTAATAGCATATGGAAACAAACAATATAAAGTTATGAAGTTCAAATAGAACCACAAATTGTATCATTTGTAACATTAAAAATGTCCATATTAACCTATCAAGAGATAAATATGCAAAATAGATTTAATTTTAGTTACAAGAAAAATGTATAAATTATAAATTTATAACATAATTATGTACATGGGAAAATCCTCTTGGAAGAAAAATCCCACAACCAAAAACATGAACCAATTATATTATTTGATAATAATATCATTTACAATAAAATATTCATGTGCATACCCTTATAGTAGTATCATCAACATGTGATTCATATGGAGTAATTTATAGTAGCATGATGATACCTATAAAATCATTATGCTTTCTCCATCTCAAACACCCATAAATAGGAAAAATTTAAACCATAAACCAAGTGTGGTTTACCAAAGCCATGAGCCAAAATAATGACCTAAAAATGGCACCAAATTTGGCACAAATTCCAACACCATATTCCTTGACTTGGTTTATAGGATGTATTTAACAAATTCTTTACATCTTGTCAAAAAAATTCAAATCCTCCTCCTCATAACCGACACTCCATTTTTGACATATTCAAACCCATTATTTAAGATGATCTTGATGATTTTCATAATTCTAATCAATATTCTAGTGTAACCCCCCTTTTTTATTCTCTTATGTGTCATATAACATTTCATAAGTAATTCCCATCTTACAATTTCATACAATGCTCTTACAACTTCTTAAATATATAAAAGGGACAACCCTAGTTCAATTAGGATTATTTAATTATTATCACCTACATCCATTCATTACATGTTATTAGTTTTTAGTTGCACACATTATTAGGAAATATGCATTGTCTAAGCAATTGGGGTATATTGCATGTTTGAGAGTGTTTTCCTTGATCTTTTATCTAGTTAAATTAATATCCTTTAAAATCTTGTTTTATGGAGTTTTCATCTTAACTCTAATATGGCTAGCAAATAAAATGATGATTGAATCATTTTTTGATATAATAGCTAATGACAACCATATAAAGAGCCACATTAAAGAAGATGAAAAATAATGATCAAGACTATGATTTAGATACATATGTTGCTAAACAAGATATTTTCCTAAATTGATAATTACGTATTGATGCACCTCTCCACCCTAAATATCCTCACTCATTGGCTAGTAATTTATATAATGTATTAGGTGGCTATCCTTAGGGAATTAATACTATTCATAATATTACCACTCTAATGGATTTTAATAATGTTGTACCCTCTATGCATCCATCTACCCTTCATCCTCTTATAATGATTCCTCCTATCATACTATAGTTACCACTTCCATGGGATCCACCACCCATGTCCCACCCATGCCTTTCTCTCCACTAGTATTTTCTTATCTCCCATCCTTTTATATATGTTCACACCATTGTTACTACTAGCACTATCCTATACAGATATGTTCTTCATACCATTCCTCCTTATCCTATGAAAATCTAACCTTATAGTGTAACTTCTCCTTCCATTACCATGTCATTACCTTTCTAGACCTTCCCCTCTTTATACATTCTCCTTTTTATCCTACACTACTCTTACCACTAATATATCCCTATACCTTGGATATACTATTGAAGAAATTTAACTGACTTTCAATATCACAAAAATTAGACCCATATTTTTAAATGTAAAATGTGTATAATAAAGCACAATCCATGCTTCCTAATTCAACTTCACTAATATCTATTGAATGAACTTAGGTTCATTACAATAAGATAATCATATAGCCATAATTAGTTGTCAAGATAATGGTAAAGTTTTCAATAGCCATATTTATCCTTCCACATGCCACCATTAGACATACACATAAGATTCATTAGGAAAAGTGGATGTGTGGATATGTGGATGTGTCAAAAAAATGCTTTGATAAGATGTGTGTAAGGAAAAAATGGAGTTCAAGTGTTTGATTTATGTCTATATAATAGGTCATAAACTCTAGGGGAATTATTACCACTTTGCACAATATTGCACCATATATATATATATATATATATATATATATATCAAAATGAGGCAAAAAATACAATAGGAATAATATGGATATGCAAATTTTATCATTACATTTTTTTCCACTTTAAGATGCATGTGAAGATTTTAAAATAATCGTGCATCTCAATTTATGTGGTATTCACAAACATGTATGGAGAGTAAATATTTAGACATCAAAAAACATGAAAAAGTGGTTTGTTGTCTTGTGCACAACACATCCTTTTTCTTTTGAGAAAATTATCTATCACTTTGTAAAATCCTTGCTATGTTGAGATTATTTATTTTTTTCCCTCCATATTTGTAGTCCTTTTTATTTCTAGAAATATAATTTATGACATTTTTTCTTAATAAACAACATATGAATAAATTTTACATGGTTGTAAATTTTACACATGGTTGTATGCAATCTCATATATATATTACGTATGGTTGTGATTACAATGTTTATATTGTGTTTAGATTTGGTTTTATATTATCCTTCCAAAAAAAGTTTGATGTTTATAATATTTTGATTTACCTTTGGATTTTGTAGACACTAAATCTCACATACACTCATATCCATACCATGGTCCCCACCCGAACACCTAACATCCACTTATTAACAAAATTCATGATACCTTAATTCCTACACTTTATCAAAATCAAATTAATTTTTCTTTTCAGACCTAAAATGATCAAGGCCTAAACTAATTAAAATATTTATTGTAAAAATTTCCATAGTAAAGTACAAAATAGAGAAGGGCATGTCAACCCACAAATCATGAAGGTGTAGGGACAAAACCAAGAGACCCATCAAATAGGATTGTAGCAATCATATATAGACAAAATTGATTAAGAAAACCTACCATAAATGAAAAAAAACCTAAAAAGAAGACATATATTACATATTTTTTGAGTGCCCATATATTACATATATATAGCAAAAACTAGTAGAGGGTGAGGGACATGAGTGAGGAGAAACAACATTTCCTTATGTGCCTCCATTGTTTCTCCACACAATAGAGCATCCAATTCTATTTTATGTCCATTGATTGTATTATCCACTAAAGATTTATCCCATTCTTGCCAGGTTCATTTCAAAGAAATTCAAACACAAAGGAAACTAGAGTTTTCCTTTAAAACTTTGTGTCTAAACAAACACCCAACAAAATATTTTTCATTATGTAAGTTATCATCCTGAATGGCATTGTTTAGGGAATGGTCCAAAAAGAACTTATAAAACATAATCCACTACAAACCAAGCAACTAAACAATAATTTTGAAGATCCATAGCATTAAACAAAAATAAAGACACTACCTAAGAGAGAGACATTAACTAGAGAGTTTCATATAGAAT
>VDFB02047230.1:379278081-379383983 GCA_007258455.2 Sequoia sempervirens | reverse complement strand
ATGTCTATTTTTTTAAAAAAAGTAGTGTTTGGTTTTTTTCGTTATAAATTAAATTAATCATTTTCATCAAAATTTCAAATAAATTACATTTTTAGAAACTAGAATCCATTCTACAAATTTTAAAAAATAAAAATTAAAAAAAATCTATTACTTTCCAAAATTTGTAGTGGGGGCACTGCCAAAATTCTTCTTTTTAGGAAGTGCCCACTTAGAAAATTAGTAAAAAAACAAAGATTCATTAAAAAATTATTATAAATATTGTGCATCAACTAGATGTTGTTAGCTAACTTCTGACCGTAACGATTTTAAAAATACTAAAAAAAAGTTCACCGTGCTCAGGTCATACAAGAGTTGCTATGTTATGTTTTTTTGATAAAATAAGCACCAATTTGTGTACATCCCTATGTTGAACCCCTTAATCTCAACCATTTTCAAAATAAATTAGTTGTTTAGAAAGTAGACTCAGAGCACTTCGATCCTTAATTATGTTCCATCTCAAAATTTTGAGTGTAACTATCCTCAATTTCACATCCAAGGTCAGTATTTCCTGATTTCAGAAGAAAAGTAGCCACTTAAGCCCCCTTTTTGGGAACCATCTTGGTGCACTTACCCTGGTGTCCCATGTTTGGGTGGTGGTGGTGTTCCTCTTGGACCGCTTCTTGGCCTATGTTATTTTTGTTGTGGATGGGGATGAAGTTCCTATCTTTGATGAAGATGATAGGTGGTTGTTTGCTACTCAGCCTACATTGGTTGTTTATTGCTTGGGGTGTGATGGGTGTACGTTGTCTCCTCGTGTGTCTTTCTTGAGAGTTTGAGGGAATGGATTTTTGAAATCCTCTTATCTATGTGATGAGGCCAATGGGGATCATGTCGTGGATGGCCTAATTTCCTTGCTGGTTCTTCCACCAGTTGCTAGTGTGCAGCTTCAGGAATCTTCTCTTGTGTCTCTCCTTATTGTGTGGTGGTCCAGGACTTTGGGTGTTTCAGAGGACCTTTCTGTGGTCTCTCCTTCGTCTTATGACGAAGTGGTGAACTACTTGGGTCATTTTGGCCTCTTGTGGCTAGGGCTATGTTGTTCTATTTTCTTGGGACTCCTTGTGTGTCCTCTATGGATCTCAGGCTCTGGCTGATGGAGATTTTTGCTTCCTCATGTTTCTTTTTGGGCTTGGGAATTTTTTTGACAGTTCTATCTACTGTGGCCATTGGGTCTAGTATTTCGCTTGAAGTGGCTCTTGTAGTTCCTATGCTAGGGATTTTTACTTCTGGCCCTATTTGGGGTTCGTGGTGGGAGATCTTAGTGGTCTCGGATGTGCCTTCATGGCCTTGTTTAGAGCTTGTTGAAGCTAGTGTGTTTGTTGGGTATGTTTTGGTGCAGTGCCTTGTTTCTTCTATCCGTGAATGAGGAATGGGATCATCTTTCCATTGTGGATTTGGAGTAGAGGTTTAGTTTGTCTTTTGCAAGTGATGATGTTGGCTTGGGTTTCCCTTTGCGGTGTAGTAAGTTTGGTTATGTTCTTGGCAATGTTGGGTTGTTCTCTGCTTTAAGTGGTGAACTTTTGGTAGGTGTTGTTGATGATGGTATAGTGTTGGATCATGGCCTCCTCTACATGATGGCACTTTTTGGGTCTATGTGGGTTGTGGTGTAGGTTAGAGTTGATATTAGTGATGCTCCTATCATTCTCTTGCTCCAACATGAAGTTGGGATGAGTGCTTGCCTTGGCTTGTTTTTCCCCTGCTCTTGTTATAAGTGCAATGGTTTGGGTTGTTTTTGGGCCAAGGATTGTGATTGGTTGTTTCAATTGGTGCTATGTGGTTGGCTAGTCTTTGGTGGAAAGTTTCTGTGTTGAGCGTTATGAAAGTTAAGACTTTCCATGACTGTGTCAAGTTGGAAAGGTATTGTTTGGTGGGGGCTCATTTGAAATCTCTTTTGAGGATCTTGTTGACTCGAACTACCCTGTTATTTTCAGGGGTTATGTGTATGATTGTCACCCTTTCTTCTTTTCTTCATTCTCTCCTTTTGTGTCCTCAAATTTTGGCTACTTTAGAGGTGGAGTTTTCTCCTATTCGAGGTGGAGGTTGTGGACTTGGGGAGGTGGAGCCTGCTCCTATAGAGGTGGAATGCGGTTTTGTTGATGGATTTTGTTGTTGCTACAAGGGGTTGTTGTTGTCATTGGCTCTGTTCTTCCTTCAAACTCTTTTATTAAGATGGAAGGTTTTTGGGTTGCTGGAATGGTGGCTTTGGTGCTTCAACTTATGTTCATTCTTCGTATCTCCTATAGAGGTGGAGATAGGGTTTGTTGGTGGGTTATACCTCTCGAGCGGTTGGAGGAAGGTCTATTGCATTCTTGTTGTTGAAGGTGTTGTGTGGCCTGGTTGTGCTAGGAATTCTTTTGGGCCTACAATGTGTGGGTTGTTTCGTATTTTCTATAGGACTAGTTGTTGTCCTGAGTGCTCAATTGCTCCTGGTTGTAGTGCCAAGTTTGGGTTGTTTGTCTATGTTTGTCTTAGGACTGTTGTTGGTTCTTAGTGCTCTGTCTCTCTTGGTCTCTACTGACCAAATGTTGTTTGTGTTCTGATGTGTTGCTACGGGTTTGTCATTGGTTCTATTCATTTTTTTGTTTGGTGAGTATTTGCTCTGTTTAAGTTTTTGGGTCCTTTCAAAACCTTGTTTCCTTTAAGGCCCATGTGGCTTGTTGTGTAAAGGGTATGACACCCTATAAATGCTACTTATATTATCAAAAATAGTAACATGCCACAAAGTCTCATATTGTGACCATGTACATAAGAAACAAAAAATAGCTAATAAAGTAAATAAAATAAATCTTAAGAAAATAAAAATAAAATAATTCCTAAATAGCTTTTCTTAAATATATGTCAATTGTGTTTTAATTTTGTATACACATGATCAATGTTCCATTGATATGGCTAGATTTTTTTTCCATTCAAAATATACATATTATATGGATAATTTTTAATACCATTTATAAGCTATACAAATATCATACTTTCTAAACTAATTATAATCATTTGAAATTACATGTCTTCTTGTTGTAGTTGCAATATCTACATGTGAGATTTGTTATTTTTTGTTTTTTGTTTTGTTCTTTTTGTAATGGCTTCTAGTAAAGGGGGTACTATCCCTTTAAATATTTTAGAGATACTCTAGTTGTATATGCTTTTATATCATCAATTCATGAAATAAATTTATGTAGAAGTTATCATCCTTACTAAGAAGAAGGCAGATATTCCAAGAAAAAAATTTCCCACATGCATTGTTTCATTGGAAGGATTTCCAATTATCAATCTCAATACAGATGAACTTAAGGATATTATTTCTACATTTCAAGGGTTTATATTGATTTGTAGATTCCTAGGTTTTCAACTATCTTTTGAGGAATTAGTTTTCTTGGTAAAAATTTAATAAAAGACTTAGGGATGAACATGAAATATATTCTTAAGAAAAAGGTATTTTATAGCATTTTTTCTAATGAATTTGATAGAGATATATATTTTCTAAAAGGTCTTAATTTCTATCAAAATGTGAGTCTTTTCTATGATGCATTAGCATGTGCATTTCAACTTTGATGCAGTTCAAGAAAGGTGGGCCTTATCAGGCTAACCGATCTTCCAACGATTAGTCCAAAACAAGAGGAAATTTAAATAGAAAAAATAAACATTCACAAAAATAGAATCAATAAATCCAATGGTTTTTTTTATATTCAACATATTACAATTAATTCAATTTTATGCCCCCTTCAAAAATCTAGTACTATCCATGCATTACCCAACTCAGTCTCTGCTAATTCTTGTTCTTTGTTTAGCCCTAGCTCCCATTCTTCATATCCATCCTCTCCCTATTCTCTTTGCCAAAATAAAAAATTATACAATCGTTGGGATTTTGTTATTTCTAATTCAAATATTTTCCCTTGATCTTAGAGAAGATTTGCAGTTAACATATCATCTCACAATGTCGCAATAACCTATGTAGATGACCACAAGGTTATCATTTAATGAGTTCCCTACAGTACCACATGCTTCCAAATGGTCTGTTGTGAAGTAGTAGTAATAACCACCAGTCTCTCTCTAGTCATTGCAATACCGTTGACCTGAGACTTAATCGTTGTGGGTCAATGGTAACTCTTGAGTTATCCTATGATATCGCAAGTCTAGAAAATAACCACTGTGGGAGAGTAGTTAAGAGTACAAATGGATAGAACAAGCCCCACCAGCCCACCAAAAGTACTCTTTGATCCGTAATGAACTTTACATAGTTTGACAATGCACTAAATTGATGTTACAATTCATTTGCACACGAGAAATCCAAAATTTTAAAGAAAACATTTACAAAAAGAAATTACAAATCTTTTAGGTTGATGAGGATTTCCCATACACCTGGGATGTTCCTACATCAAACTCCTTGGATGAAATCCAAATGATCATCTTATTTTGGATCAAATGTATGCTCTTCCTACAAATTTTTTATCTAACTTTTCTTTTTGACAATTATTGGTTCCTTGGAGAAGGCCATATATATATTTTAAGATATTTTAATAGAGATGGTCAACTTTATTATCCTAGAATCTATCTTGAATTAGATCTCTCTTCTTTCCATGTTAGAAATATCACTCTATGTATAGAATATTTTTAATGGTCTTAAGAATTTGGTTATGAAAAAATTAAAATTCTCTGTAGATATCTAGAACACCATAAGTATATCCATTTTAAATTACAAAGGAAATAATTGTTCTAGATGATAAAAAAAAATTGATAATAGAATATCAATCTCTACAAATCTTAAGAAGAATGTTGATCTATCCTTAAATTATGGGAAGGATGAAGCTAATAAATAATTTGATTATATACATACGAAGAGAAAACCACTAAGGTATTTCTTAAGGGTTATGAATTTAAAGATGACCTACAAAAAAATATGAAAACTAAGAGTCTATAGAAATTTGAAAATCAAAGATTCAAGGGAAAGTGAGAAGGTCCTCACAATTCATCTTCTTCTTGAAAATATCAAGGACTGAATAAGGCTAGTTTAGAACTTTGGGAGGGATATTGTTCAAAGCATAAAAAAATGGGAAAATAAATTCCAAGTCTCAAAATAACATGTAAGAGAAATAGATATTTTAGATAAAGCAAGGTGGGGAGACACAAAAACCATTTTATTCTACAAAATGAAACAAACCCTAAGGTTGCATTGGAAAATCAAGCTCTAGTAGAGGCTATCTTTGTGGGCACCAAGAACACTAAAGTTGATCGATGAAGGTTCTTTTCTACAACATAATAGGATTAAATTCCCCATCCAAGAATATTTTTCTTCAAAGATTCCTTTAGAAATAGAACATAAACTCATTTTTGTTGTTAACTATTAATGAATGTCTCTAGTTCATGATAAATACAATAAATTAATGGATAATAATTATTTCAAGATGGCCCACTTAGGTACAAAGAGATCAATAATCTTGATCCAAACAAGGAACTTGAGAGACGTGTTTTGAATCTTTAAATTCTTAAGTTGAGTAAGAAAACACCTATAAAGTGTTTTACATGAACCAAAAAAATTACTAGTTAAGCAAAATCTGAATTTATAATAGGTTATAAAAAGTAAATAAAAATAAGCCTTAGAAAAATTCTTGATTGTAGATAACTTAATGTTCTGGGGCTCCTAGGAATGCTTGACCTTAGAGAGAAAGTATTATTAGACAAGATATGACCCATAACATTATTAATAAGAATAAATGGATCTTACAATATTGACAAACAAAATTTACTACATCACTAGACAAAGTAATTGTTGAAGTAGAGGTAAACCTTCAATATATTTTTTTGTGCATGGTTGGGAGCCAACTTTGTTGCCTAATACAATAGTGGCTACAAAATAGTTGATTGTGGCCACTATAAGAGGCCTCAACTACCCAAAAGGTAAGAGTAAGGGTGAATTAAGTACATAGGCACTTTAGAATGTCTCACAAAAATGGTGTAAAACAAGTGCAACTTACAAGATACTCTAGTATACAAAATCCACTTGAATAGGACAACATAGACTGCCAAAACACTCAAGGAATTTGAGAAAAAATTATTTTTCATGGTATGAAAAAATATTCTTATAGTTCTCTTTGTATGTAGGTCGCATAAACTCTTCTCATTGTAGTAACAATTATTGTTATCATCATCTAAGTATTCAATGTGGGGTTGGGTTTCCACACAAAAATCTATTATTTTAAAGTAATACGACACAAACCTCGAGATAAAAAAATCCAAGCATAAGATGATACAAACTATCAAAGCATTCCAACCATTTTGAGTAATTTTGAGTTTGCATGATATGATTAATAATTCTTGGAGTTATTCATTACATATGAATCAAATCAATCCTTGTCATTGTTGTCGTTCAATTAGAAATTTCAAGCTCTTAAAACTTAATAAGATGGAAATCCTGTGACATTAAAATCAAGCATAAAACAATAACTAAAACACACTCTAATTAAATGACTCATTTTTCAATGGTCAAATAACCAATAGCAATTTTACATATTAATCAAATCAATCCTTTTCATTATTGTTGTTCAATTAGAAATTTCAAGCTCTTAAAACTTAATAAGAAGGAAATCCTATGACATTAAAATCAAGCATAAAAAAATAACTAAAACACACTTTAACTAAATGACTCATTTTTCAATGGTCAAATAACCAATAGCAATTTTATACATCATTCCTATAAAAAATGATAATAATTATTTTACTTTTGTTGACTAAAATTTATCTTTAACTATTAGAAAAGATGATACTAAAAAAACTATCAAACTACTCCAAACATTTGAAATTATTTACGCCGAAGGCGTATCCTATTTGAAGAAGACAAAGCTAAAATTCTCAATCAATGATTTATATCAATCTGCTGACTATTAAATGAATCTCACCATGCATCGTTTTTCGCCATTTTTTCGGCTGTTATCCACCATTTTTTCATTGTTTTTCCCACAGCTTAAGGTTTTGACGAGGGCTTTAGGTTTGACATGAATACTACCACGCCTTCATATATACACGTCGAGTGCAATAAAGAAAGTTGGTAGGTTAACAAAGTTCGCTCAAGTTGGGGGATTACTATACGTGTCCCATGACCCCTCCTCACGACACCACATACCACTATCTACAACGTTGCAGCGTACTAGTTTGCTCTATGAGGCCATCAAATCCGAACACTTGTCTTGGACTGGCACTTGCACTAACAATGAACATATTTAGGTTTTAACATTACAACATCTTGTTTTATTTCTTATTTTTAAATAATTGTTTTCATTTATTTGAAAAAATTATTTTATTTTTTTTAGAATTTATTATACTTATTACAAATAATTTAATTATACTTCTTATTATATATTATATTTTTAAATCAAACTATTAATTACATAAAATGATTAAAATTTATAATTAATAATTATTATCCTGATTGACTTTTCACACTTCTTCGGCATACCCATTGCCCACTAAGGTGCGATTGCTAGTTTATATTTATTGGTATAATTAATAATTCTTAAAATTCTCTTTATGTATGAGTCAAATAAATCCTACTCATGTTCATGAGCGCCGTTGCTGTTGTTATCGTACCCTAAATGCTCAATGTGTGGCCAGCCTTCCACAAGAATATCTGATCTCGTGAACCAATACGGCACCCACAAACCCCACTCCCCATAATGAAGGGGGAAGCAGTCAAATCTCGTGGGGAGGGATAATTTGGAATTCCGTGCACAACTCTACCCTACAAACTTTGGCTTCTATATCCGGGTAGTGATAGATGCAACAATCATTACAGATTACAAACTAAGGTTACTAATTGATGTTGAAGAAAGATGCGAGGTTCAACTAAGTTGGATGGCAATGCCCAATTGTTATAAATTATTTCAAATGGTTTCAGTAATTGAATTGAATCAACAAGAAGATGGAAACCACAGATTCCCCACTATACAGCACAGTAGCAAAGCCAGTTGCAAAGATAAACAGAGCTTATGTATGTGCATATTTTTGTGCAGTTTTGGGGCTTGTATACTATCGTATGCAGTATATGCCAACTGAAGGATATGTACCATGGATGCTGGTATTTTGTGCGGAGCTAGGCTTGGCCTTCCAGTGGGTATTAGACATGAGCTTCAGGTGGTAGCCTGTGGATCGACTTACCTACCCAGAAAGACTTTCTAAAAGGTAAATAATTAAAGATATGGAATTTTCACAGTTCCTGATATTAATTTACAAATTTTTTATTTGATTATGTAATTTTTTTTCATTGAATTTTCGGATCATATTTCATAATATATCATGAAGATGAGATAACAAGAATTTTCTTATAAGATTAAGAAACATGTTTCCCTAAGAGTAATAGATTTATGCTTGTTAATCAACAGGTTTGAGGAGGAGTTACCTCCAATTGATGTATTTATATGCACGGCTGACCCTGTTAAAGAACCTCCACTGGATGTTTCAAACACTGTATTGTCTACTCTGGCCTTTAATTATCCAGTAGAAAAAATGACATGTTATGTATCGGATGATGGAGGATCCCCACTCACGTTTTATGCTCTGTTGGAAGCTTCACGTTTTGCAAAGAGTTGGGTTCCTTTTTGCCACAAGTATTCAATTCAGCAGAGATGCCCAGGAGCATATTTTTCTGAATGCTATGTCAATGAAAATGACAACTTGTCCTTCGCTACTGAATGGGAAAATATCAAGGTGTGTGTAGCTTAAATCTAAGCTCAGAATATTTTTAACACTCTTCAACATAAATTAGTTTTCTGGACTTTAAATAATTAAATATCTTCTTTTAAGAATAAATATACTTACAGTCCATGAAATTGAAAGGATAGTGTTGATATTGAAAAATCTGTGTAGAAAATGTACGAGGAGATGAAATATTGTATAAATAACACTGTAGAGAGAGGCACTGTTCCAGAAGAGAAATGCAAGGAACACAATGGCTTCAGAGAATGGAAACCAGAGATGACTTCACGAGATCACCCAAGTATAGTTCAGGTCACAAAAATCACTGTTAAAATATTATATCTCCTAAATAAATTATAGCTGTTGAACTGTTTAAAAAATTAATAAAATATCAAGTGGAATGTTTTTATTAATTCACTTACAGATATCTTTAAATACTTTTGAATATATTGTATTTTATTTAAGCTCTCCAGTTTATTAAATACTGCTGTGTAAATTTGTTCAAGCCTTCATACAGGTTTTGCTAGAAAGGGGCAAAGACATTAACGTTGAGGGCCATGATTTGCCCAGTCTTGTATATGTGTCCCGTGAAAAGCGACCTGGACACCCCCATAATTTTAAGGCCGGTGCTCTTAATGTTCTGGTAATAATGAATGTCCCTGATTACATCTCCTTTTCCTGTTATTTTGTCTGTGAAGTGTGATTAGAAAGTTTTTTTCTTTATCTTGTGTCCGCAGATTAGAGTCTCTGCTCTAATGAGCAATGCTCCCTTCATTCTTACTCTGGACTGTGACATGTATGCCAACAACTGTGAAGCCCTTAGAGAAGCTATGTGCTTTTTCATGGATATTCGTACTGGGCATCAGTTTGCCTATGTCCAGTTTCCCCAAAGGTTTCATGGCATTACCAAAAACGATCTGTATGGCAATTATCTCAGGAAGCTTTTTGAGGTGAGTATTTGTAATTCAACTGCTGCCCTAAAACATATGCAATCAGCTGACCTGTACCTCTAAAAATAATGATATACAGATAGATTATAAAGGAATGGATGGAATTGAAGGCTCGTCATACGTCGGTACCGGATGCGTTCTCCGAAGGGATGTCTTATGTGGAACTGAGCGACATATCAAAGAGCTTATTAGTTCATCAATTTTAAGCATGGAGAAAGCAGCTCCATCCAAGAGATTGGACGAAGCAAAAGAGCTTGCCAAATGCGGTTATGAGAAGAACACCCAATGGGGGAAAAAGGCAAATACAAGTTAAAATATTGATATTTTTTTAAGACTGTATCGAATTTTTGTAAATAATTTATGACATTCAATCCTTTTCACAGGTCGGCATGCTCTACGATTGTGCAGTAGAAGATGTTTTGACAGGGTTTTCTATACACTGCAGAGGATGGAAATCTGTTCTCTGCTCTCCCAAAAGAGATGCTTTTTTGGGGAGTGCGCCTGTTAATCTAAATGATACTCTGATCCAAACTAAAAGATGGGCAACGGGTTTACTGGAGATTTTTGCCAGCAAATTTTGTCCAGTCACTTATGGGATTGGCCACACAAAACTAGCACAGAACATGTGTTACAGCTATTACTTTCTATGGGCTCCATCTTCCTTACCTTTAATCTGCTACGGTTTAGTACCGGCCTTATGCATGGTCAGCGGCCTATCGGTATTTCCTCAGGTATTTTTACCCCTCACATCTGATAGTTTGAGTTTTGTATATTGATTAATAACTTTTTTTTTGCGATAAGAAGATACATAGTGTTTCTACAGTCCATGATATTGGTATAAGTGTTTCCGAGTTTATATTGATTAATAACTTTCTGCTTGTTGCTAGACACCATGCTTCTACAGTCTGCAAGTAATTTTGTATACTTTTAGAAATGACTCTGTATATTACTTTGCATCGACTTTTGGATTATACCTCTAATCCATTATCACAATGATCAAAAAAAATGTTAAATTATATTTGCAGATTTCAGATCCCTGGATTCTCCTCTTTATTTTTCTACCAGTATGTGCATATGCATACAGTGCTCTAGAGTTTATATATGTGGGAGGAGGCTCTTTGAAAGCTTGGTGGAATGATCAAAGGATGTGGATGATAAAAGGCGTGTCGTCCTATTTGTTTGGGCTCATTGAAGTAGTCTGTAAATTACTTGGAATATCCAAAGTGGGTTTTGAGGTGACAAGCAAAGTATTTGACAGCGAAGCAGCCAAAAGATATGAGGCAGAGATTTTTGAGTTTGGGGTGTCCTCTGCGCTGTTTATACCTTTTTCTATCATAGCACTGATAAACCTCATGGCGCTAGTAGGTGGAACTGCGGGTGTAACGAGAGAAGGTTATTCAGCCATGGTGAAAATGTTTGTGCAGGTGATGATGTCGAGCTTCATAGTAATAAACAGCTATCCGATATATGAGGGTATGTTTGTGAGGAAAGACAAGGGAAAAATGCCCGCGTCCATTACTGTATTTTCTACGCTGGCTGCGGTGCTTGCCTGTTCGATGGCTTCGGCCATATCCTGGGCTTCTAAAACATCGATTTAAAAAAATTGGCCTGTAAAGTTAAAGATAAGTTTTTACCCGTGATCCAAGATTAGCAAATCTTAAAATGGATGGTATGCAACAGCAAACGCAGGTCTTGAACATAATTGGTGAATCTATCATCCAATCCGGTGATAAGCCTGCGAATTAAGCTAAGCTGGATATTTAGACAAGTATTTGTGTGAGCAGTATAAATATGATTCATTATATAGGTGGATACCACTTTATTTAAATATCACAGTGAAACAGTTAATATCAAATTTATACTTCATTTTATTTAAAAGTTATTATTTTATTCATTTAAAATTTACCCTTGATCATTAGACTCGGCTACCTAAAAATATATGGTTGTCATTAATATTATGAAGGTATTGATAACAAGATTCTACAATCAATCTAAAGTAAGAATATGTGCTAGATTGGTATTGAGAATAAAGTTAATGTTGATGTAGACTATTCATTGAATGATTAAGTTGTTTTGGAATGGTTTTCCTAAAAATAAAAGTAGTTGTAAAATTAGTGTATTATAATTAAAGAGTTCCATTTGTATTGAGAATAAAGTCAATATTAGTGTAGACCATTCACTGAATGATTAAGTTATTTTGGGATGTTCTCCTAAACATAAAAGTAGTTGCAAAATTAACATATTATAAATAAAGAATTGCATAGTATTAAGATGGATAGGAGTTAACAATAGATGCATAGGAAATTAGAAGAAATAGAACTACATAAGTTTAAATATATTTTTTTCAGTAGAAAAGATACTCTTTCTTTAATTTTTTACCAGTTTAAATCTTTAATATTTTGAGCTATGTAATTTATTATATGCATACTCGCATTTATTCCTTATTGGATACTAAATTATATAAAGCTAACAAAATAGATGTAAAAGAATTTTTACATAATTTATCATTCATTATAGAGGTGTTACTATAATATTCTCTTGAATTGTTTTGTTTAATTTGCTAATATGGGGTATTTTTTATTTTTGAGTAAATATGACTATAGTAATGTTTCATAGGCTACAAGTGTTTAGAGTGTAATACTGCTTCAAATGATATTTTGTTTACATTTTACCTTCCAATTCATTTACAAGTTCTAGGATTATAGTATCCATTCAAGATTAACTTGTAGGATGTAAGGCTTGTCTACAACTTTTTTTTTTAGATATTTCAAAGTTATTCGAAGTAGAGAATTTGTTAAACAACCTTATTCATTCTTAATGATATTATTGAATATCTTAGAGAATATAAATGGCTATAGATATAGAGATGGATTTCTTTTGTGATGTGATAGAAGAGGATAGCAAGAATGAATAATTAAGACAAGGGATAATGCAAAAGAAAATAAAAGACAAGCGAAGAAAGTGACAAAAAATAGAGTTTGATTTGGTGGAATCAAGGTAAAACTTGAAGTAGTATGAGGAAAATAATCATAGGAAAAAAGAGAAAAAGAAAGCTAAATCAAAGGCCTACAAGTTTTGGGAGAAGATGAAAAAATTGGTTGGAATAAATAATCATCCTATGAGTAAGAACCTTTTTCTAAGAGGGAATCCATACACTTTACAATTGGTAAAGGGATACATTATCAAAATGGAGAAATATTAAATTCATTAGAGAATTAATGTAATGAATAATGGATAAAAGTCCCTTAGATATTTTCTGCAAAGAGTTTGAGGGATTTAGGGTAGGTGAATGCAATGAATATGAAAAGGGTGCATGTGATGAAGATGTTGAGTTACATTAGACTAAAATAATTAAAAATATTGATGATTAATATGGGATATAAGAAGATTTAGAATATTAAAATGAAGAAGAATGTAACCTATAACAATAAGGCCCAAGATTTTACACTTATTCAATTAGTCCATATTAGAGGTGAAGCAATAGTAGAAATATATATCATTTAGGGGTACATATTTGATGAAGTCATATTCGCTTTAAGGAACATAAAAATAAGGAAAGATAAGAGGGATATATTGCAAATATCATAATTGATAAAAATATGGAATAAAACCATCTCTTCCTTGGAGAACGAAATGGTAATGATTGAGGGTAGGTTTTTTTTCCCATAGATTATTATCTAGAATTTTTGCAAATGTAAAGGACTCTAAAACAAAGAGGGATAGTTGGAAGGAAAAACCCACGGCCCAAGCTAGCTCTACTACCCATGCGGCGTCAAATATGATAAGTATTCTACTATAAGTAAGTGATAAAAAAAATCTTTAAAAGGAGAAAAATTAATAACAAAATATAGAAGGCATCAAACTTAGAAGGAGTGCCAAATCTTGTAACAATTCCATCAAGGAATTCTAAAACTGAAGCATCAATGGCATCCTTCAAAGCAACTACCTCTAACCACCTTCCAAAATAATTTGTGGTTGTTAAAATTCACTTTTAACCAGCACTTGATAGTGGATTTATCCTACCAATAAAATCCAAACCCCACTATGTAAATGGTTGATCAACTTGAATGGGGTGAAGAGGGAGGGAAGCCAACCTTTTCTTTCCCAAAAATAAAGCACACTTTTTGCAATTTCTCACCCATTTTTGAGCATCATTGAAAAAAGTTGGTCAATAATAACCAGCCCTTAGAATCTTTGCAGTAGTAGTTTGTGCAAAAGAATGGATGCCTCGAGAGCCATCATGGAATTCATTTAGCATTTTGCTGGCTTGATCTACCTCTATGCATCTTAATAGGACTCCATTCAAATCCTTTCTGAAGAGTATGTCATCCACTATGACATAGGGAATTGATTGTAATCTAAAATGTCTTCTTTTGGCCCTATCTAGACCTAAAGGATATCTACCTTCCTATAAAAAGGTAGTCATATCATTCACCCAACTACCTTGTATATTTCCATTTGGTGCTTATTGTTCCCATAGCACAAGGGTGGCCTTTGTAGGAGTCTCAAAAGTTGAGACAATTTTCTCACATAACCCTAAACCTCTAACTAGCCTGGTGATCTTGATGTCAACATCATACTCCATCACCTTGGTTATCCATCCAGCCCTTTTTTCATTGATATCTCTGCTCAATAGGAACTCTTTAATGCTGAAATGGGGCACCATTAGTTGTATCCTATTATTAGACAACATATGTCTAATTTTTTTCAATGCTCTAATAGTAGCAAGATCTTTCTTTTCAACATAGCTATACTTGACTTCATAATCTTTGAGTCCTTCACTAAAGAAAGCAATGGGATACTCCATATTTTCTTTATTTAGCTAAGTTAGTATAGTTGAAATACTTGCTTCACTTCCAAAGTTATGAAGAATAAAATCCCTATCATAGTTAGGATTGACAAGGGTGGGAGCTTGAGAAATTTCTTGTTTGATAGCTTCAAAGCTATCTATACCTTCCTTGGTCCATTTGAAAACCATATTTTTCTTGATCATAGAAGTAGGAATCTTTACCAAAGCATAAATATTTGGGATGAACCTCCTCACAAAGTTAATTATGCCCAAGAAACTTTGTAATCTTTTTCTGTGGCTAGGAAGTGAGATGGGAAAAATGGATTTTACTCTTGTAGGATCAATAACCAAGCCATCCTTCGAAACAATGTACCCAAGAAGCTTGGCCTGATCAGTGGTAGACACATTTATTAGGATTTAGGGAAAATACCATATTCCCTACATTTCTAAAATACTTGCTCAAGGTGACTAAAATGGTCACTTGCATGCTTTGAAAACATCATGATATCATCCAAGTAGACCAAAACAAACTATCTAAACACACCTTGAAATGTCATATCCATGGTACTCTAAAAAGTTCCACCTGTGTTAGTTAGACCAAAAGGCATTTTACAATAAGCATAGGTGCCCCACTTTGTAGTAAACGTTGTCTTATGTTGATCAAATTCTTGGACTAGAATTTGGTTATAGCCTGTGTAATTGTCCAAGAAAGAAAACCTTTTCTGGCCCACTGACTCTTTGCAAAATATTCTCCATAGAGGGAAGAGAATAATGATCCTTTAGGGACACTTTATTTAGATCCCTAAAATTGACACAAAGTCTTATCTCCCCATTCTTTTTTCTGTCAAGAACAAGATTTGCAACCCATAAAGAATGCTTGATGGGAAAAATTATTATATCCCCAATCAATTTGGCCAACTCCTTTCTCATCAAAGGCTCAAACTTAGGATTTATAGGCCTTTGTTTTTTCCTTATAGTTTTGGCATTTGGATCTAATTCAATAGTATGTTGGAAAAGGCTTGGGTAAAAAACCTTTAGGTATTCATAAGTCCAAGCAACTGCATCATTATATCTATTGCAAAGATCTATGAAAACATCATGTTCAACAGTAGAGCATACCTTTGCCAAGTTTAGAAACTTTCCCTCTAAAATTTTAACTGGCTTAAAGTCACCCTCCTTTGCAGCTAAGTTCATTTGTTTCTGCTTTAACTAATCATCAGGGTTGAAAATACCTTCAAGGGTGATAAGACTATTTGGTAGCTTTTTGCTACTTAGTTGCACAATCTGATCACCATATTGATTTTCCAGCTTAGACTGATTTCTTTTAGAAAATTCTACCTCATCTTAGAAAAATTTCACTATATGTTGGTCACTATCACAGACTTTCTAGTGATCTTGATTATCCAGAAAAGCAGTCCTCACCACAAGTCTGATATGCTACTCCTTTTTACTTGCAATATGTGTTGGTATGTCAAACTAAGCACAAATTGTTGCAAGTCTATCAACGTGTTTATTCTGATCTCTCATGATTGTTTAGATGTTAAAACCTTCAAAGTCCTTAATTAAATCTCAAACTCTATGCTTGTAGGATTTGAGTAGATTATTCTTGGTTGACCTTTGAGTTTGGACTTAATGAACAACCAATTCACTATCACCAAAAACCTGTAACAATTTGATATTTCTTTTTTGTGCAAGTTGGAGACCTTGGATGAGTGCTTCATACTCAGCCACATTATTAGTGCAAGTAAATTGAAGCTTGAAAGATAAATAATACTTTTCCCTACTCAGAGATACTAGCATAATAATAGCAGCAACACCATTTACGTTCCTAGAACCATCAATAAACATCTGCCACAATCCCCCTAAATCTTCTTGAGCTTTTATGAGATTAGGGACAAGAGCATTCTCTTTGTGAATGCAATAGGTTCCAAGACTAGTCTCCTTTTCCTAAACAATAAAAAATGGATCAAAATTTAAAGCATTGCCAAATTCATCCAAAAAACAATCAGGTACCTTCACTATAGGATTTGTAGGCTCATTAACATAACACTCTTCCTTTTGATCATGCAATGTATTGTTCATGTTTATTGGACTAGGAGAGTAAGGATCTATATGATCCTTTGTTATTGGATTAGATTTGATTATTTCTTTAGTGCCATATCTAGTTCTAAATAGCATTTGAGACCAACTAGCAAATAAGTACCCACCTATCTTAACTATGAAATCCCTAGACAAGCAAATGGAAAAATGAGCAAAGAGGTCTATGACTAAAATATCTTGCAACACATCACAGTTGGGACATGAATGCAAGGAAAATTTTAAGTTTTTAATTACCCCCACCGTATTGACAATAATACTATCCAATTGTAAAACTTGTCTAGTCACCAGTTCATACATGATGCAGAGCATGTCAGCAATCCCCTTAGGCATGACAAAACTACTTGCCCCTGAGTCTATCATAAAATTATGCACTATATGATTCCTAATAATTGGAGAAAGGTAGAAGGGAGGTGGCTTACTGTTTTTTCTTGAATTCCCCTCCTCTTTGGGTTACACCAAGCTGATTAATGGAGTAGTCTACTCTTTTTCTTGTACATCACCTATTTTCTTATACATTCCTTTAAAAAATATTGTAATAATCCCTATGTGATGGAATAGATAGAGCTTCCCACATAGTAACATTCAGATTGGCTTTCTTCATTTGCTCAACTATGTTGAAAGGAAGCTAACTAGCTTTAGAAGGAACCTTTGAAATAGGGTCTATTCTCATTGCTTGTGTGATATCCTCCACCACTTGTTTAGGCCTATTAATAAGATGATCTGATTGTGGAATTTTATTTTTTCTACCTGTTGATCTAGCATTTACAACATTTTGAGATGGTTGGGAAGATGATGGTTGCCCAACCATGGAAGATGCACCACCCTCCATTTCTCTTTTCTTTGTTGTTATAATTATGTGCTATTACATCAGTATCTACTTGATTTAAACACCACAAAAATATTATTGGCCCCAAATGAAAAATGAAGAGTCACCTCATGTATGGTTTTGATTATTAACAGTTGTTTGGTTCATGCCAATTTGCTGCTCTAAAGTAGAGGTCTCATTTTAAGCTACCAAAGTTTGCACAAACTCACCATTTTCATAAGCATTTTGATTATGAGCCTGCTCACAAGGGTAACACCACTCTTTCTCTTGTGCTAGATTATTTTTCACTCAAACCAAAGCCATAGAAGTGTTGGTAGTAGGTTGTAAACAATGATTTTGGTTACCCTAGGGTTCCTCTAACTCTTCTAGGTTTTTCACCTAAAAGGAGAGGAAATTGGGGCCAAAATGCTAATGTCTACACTCAGGATTAATGTGAAAGGGATGTAATGTATCTAAATATGATGTACAAATGCAGAAAAAAAAAATAGAGAGGTCCACCTAGAATCTATAATCTGTTGTGCAGAGAGGCTCTAGAATCCTGCAGAGTTGACTAGAAATGTTGACTGGGACACTTATGCCAAGCTGGGCAACTTAGTCCAGTTTCAGGGAAAATATGTCAAAACAAGAATTTGGCAAATGGGTACTCAGAAATGTGAAAATCAATTTCCAGGCCTAGCAGTGGCACTAATTCACCACAAATGGCCACTTAGTCCACCTAGAGATTTCTGGAATTTTGGGACAAGATTCTGTAGATTCTGGTTTGTTCTTGCTTTTCTGACAAGTGTCTAATCTTGAATCTATTGAAAATAGGATGAAAAGAGTCTTCAAGCTTCAACTAGGGTTATGTTGACTTTGACAAATTGTTGACCACTTTTTGACACCAAACTCTTTGACAAATCTACATACAAAGTCTACAAACACACATGTAAAGAGGGGGAAAGGGGTTAAGGGTTAAAGTATAGGGATTTGCCTTGGTCAAACCCCACTTTGGTAATCAAACCCTAGATAATGAAATGAAATATGAAGAGAATGATAAATAAACAACATACAATGTCATATATTTACTAAACCCTTGATGTAGAAATCTGAAGATATTTAATGAAGAGCTCCAATGGATGACTTGATTATGCTTAGAGTGCTTGGATGCTTGAGAGATTGAATGCTTAATGATTTATGAGATTTCAAGAGATTAGGAGATGAAAATGAGGAGAAAAACCCTTATTTAGACTTGATTTTCCATTAATTCCTGAAAACAACAGATCACAGGTTGACCTCAAGGGTAAGAGAATAAAATCCCACCAAGAAATTAAAATTATTTTTATTTTTGTGCCTAATGGGACTAAGTCACCCCAGGTGGTGATTTGGTCCTACCAGAGAAATTTCACTGGGTTTCAAAGATTAAAGTGCATTAAATAATGTCTAATGGGAATATCCTCAAAAATACACTTAAGAACGGTAAGAAAGTGCATATTTAGGGTTCATTTAAACATGAGAAATGGTTGTATTATTGATGACAAGTCTAGAAAAGCATGAGAGTTTGTTGCAACTCTTTACAACACTTTAAAATAAGACTTGGTAAGGAGTTATATAAGTGAATTATAATGAAAGGGTCCTAGAAAAGTGTCAAAGTGGGTTACAACACTTCACAACACCTTTACAAGACTTCCTAGAAGTCTTAATGATTTAATGATTCAAGACCTAACGTGAATGTTTTGGCCACATTACAACATTAAATCTAGGAAAAATCAAGCCAAAGTCCACTAGGAGGACTTGAACATGAGAAAAAGTAGAAGGGTTACTTTTTTGTGTCCACAGTTAGCCCCCACTTTAGTGAGAGGATGAACCTGCTTCAAACTCACACTAAAGTAGTTGATCATGCAACCAAGAGGGGTCTGAATGCACAAATGCTTGGTAAGATGAGATAACAATAATCAAGAGGGATGATCAAGCCCCCAAGATCATAATCCCATGGAAAATCAAACATAAACACAAAGGAGTTCACATATGAAAATGATGAGAAAGGATGATAGAAAGCATTGATCATTTTTCCAGCATGTTGTGGATCAAATCTAGGCTATTTTTTTTAAATGTGTACTCACTTTGGGGCAATGGAACTCATGGTTGTTCGTCGGGTGAGAAGGCCCAAGTATACTCACTCTAGGGCCACGAAACTTTTGGTTGTCCACAAGGTGAGAAATCCACAACATACTCACTTTGGGGCCACGAAACTTCTAGTTGTCTGTGGGGTGAGGAATCCACAACATACTCACTATAGGGCCACAAAACTTCTGGTTGTCCATGGGGTGATAAATCCCGAAAGGTGGCTATAGGGAAAGTCATGCCTCAGAATGGGCTTCCCACTCAACCATATCAATTTTATACCTCCTGATAACTTTAATAATGCGCCACAAAGACATTGTCATTTTGTGCTTCATGAGACAAGCAAAGCTTCGTATGCTTAGAACTCATGAACAAATGTGATGGCACCACAGGCATGCAAGTTGTGTTATGCAAAGTGGCCATGTAAATGCAAAATGAAACATGCAAAATAATTTTCAAATGAGTCTTGTTAAGTTCATGAGAGGTCTATAACTTAGGGAACATTGTGTCTAATGTCTCCAAGAGAGGACCAATCAAAGAATAGAATATTCACAACTTAGGGGATGTAGTGCATTGCATCAGGCCACTAAGAGGAATGCAATATGCTAAGAGAGATCATGCTCGTGAAAGAAATCACACCCAATGTCATCCAAAAAGTGGCAAAAACATTGTATAAAGTAACAAGGTTGTACTAAGAACCAAGAAAAAGAAAAATGCAAATGAATAATTCCAATGTATGCCCCCACTTTAAACGAATTGCTACACACCGTTCTGTGAGAAATTACTTTAAACTAGCAAAGGAAAAATGTAAAAAGAAACAAGACATGAGAGCCAACTTGGAAATCCCCTATGCCAAGTCATATGTTTCCAAGTAAGGTTGTTTCATCTAAAAAGAAAAGAAAAAAGGAACAAAAGAAAGATGGGTTTCCCCCAAAAATGAATACACTAAACACATAAGGGATCTATCGATTTGGGGTCAGTATGCTTGTTGCTGCAATTTTTTTATTAAAGAGCTTAGAACTATCATCATTCCTCAAATAAACATAGAACTGGAAGAATGACAAAGAGTGAAAACAAAAGAAAAATAAACTTCATTTGGGTCAACATGGAAGAGACATAGGATGTCTTGACGCTTTGCATCATCCCCAAAAGGAAAACACAAGCAAAAAGAAAATGAAAGGGAGAAAGAAAAGGAAATTTTTTTGGGTCAACATGAAGGAGACATTTTGGTCTCAATGCCTTGCATCATCCTCAAAAGGAAAACACAAAACAAAAGAAAAAAAGAAAAGGACCTTTTGGGTCAACATGGAAGAGACTTAGGGCATCTCTACGCTTTGCATCATCCCCAAGAGGAAAACACAAAACAAAAGTGAAAAAGAAAAGAACCTTTTGGATCAACATGGAAGAGACATAGGGCATCTTTATGCTTTATGTCATCCCCAAGAGGAAAATACAAAACAAAAGTGAAAAAGAAAAGGACCCTTTGGGTCAACATGGAAGAGACATAGGGTGTCTCTACGCTTTGTATCATCCCTAAGAGGAAAACACAACAAAAGTGAAAAAGAAAAGGACCTTTTGGGTCAACATAGAAGAGACATAGGGAATCTCTATGCTTTGTATCATCCCCAAAAGGAAAACACAAAAAAAAGGTGAAAAAGAAAGTAAAAGGATGGGTATGTGCAGGATCATGATGGGCCAAAAAGTGGCAATATTATGGGTATTTGTAGGGTATGTGGATGACGACGTTTTGACCCAAAATATATGAAATGAAAAGGGTTTTTAGAGGAGATTCTCAGTTTTCCACCAATATAAATTATACTTTAAGCTGAATTTAATAAATAATTATTATTCATTTTATATTAGAATTATGACTAAAGTCCCTGATCGATACCGATTGAAAAACATCTATAACTTTCAAACGGTATCACATTTTTTGAATCCAAAACATGCATCACATTATATGCTTCACATAATATAGGATTAAAAAAATAAAAATTAAATTTCATGAATTTTTGACCAAGTTAAGGTGGTCAGACATACGAGTTTTATATTTTTAAAAAGTTATAATAAAAAATCATAATTAATTATTTACTTGGAAAAAAATTACAAAAAAAATATGCATCACATCTGGACATGAGTCATTTACTTATATATAAAATATTATAAAAAATATTATCATTTTATTATGGTTAGGTAGTCGTTGCAGACACCTACTTATTTTTTCCCTGAAATTTAAGTACTACTGCATTGAAATTTCAAATTTTCACCAAATAGATTTTATTTATTTTTAAATAAACCTAGTAGTTTAGAAACTACATTCAATTTTCTACAAATTCTATTTTTACATATTTTTGAAATAATATTGATAACTTATTCAAATTTTTATGTCAAGCTGCCTAACACTAATTTTTTTTATTTTTTTGCCACTTAAGGGCTTGTTTTTTCCATGATGATCCTGCACATACCCGGATCTTTTAGGTCAAAACGGAAGATACATAGGGCATCTCTACACTTTTCATCATCCCCAAGAGGAAAACACAAAACAAAAGCGAAAAAGAAAAGGACCTTTTGGGTCAACATGGAAGAGACATATAGGGCATCTCTACACTTTGCATCATCCCCAAAAGGAAAACACAAGCAAAAGCAAAAGGAAAAAGCATTGTACAACATAGAGAAGAATGAAGGTACAAATAGAAGAATGTCACAAAGAGAGGAGAACATCAAACATCACTTTATGGGGGAACACGATATGCACATAAAATAAAAATGGAAAGAAAAGTACTAGTATGCAAATGCAAGTCAACCATCAAACAAGTCCTCCACCTCCCAATCTCAATTGGAATAAGCAAAAGGTGAATAACATATCTAAGGGACAAGGGAAAATGCATTACTAGGACAAGGCTAGAAACTTCTTGCCCCCACTAAGTGCAAGGCAAGAATGAGTTGAGATGGGTGATGGGAAAGGTCATGCAATAGTGAGAATAGAAAATTCTACAACTATTGCAAGATGAGGTGTTTTGGGTAAAGTGTCATAAGGATTTATTGAATAGAAATTATCACCCTCAAAATGATACTTGCTTATTATTTCTTCCAATTGATGACACTCATCACTTCTATGCCCAAGAACATGATGATAAGTGCAATATGGAACATTAGCATCTTTAGGGTAGATTACCAACCTATTCATAGGTGGTAATAAGATGAGTTCATGATTCAGGAGGATTTGAAATTTCCTTTCACATTCAGGTGGAGGATGGAGAGGAAACTTTAGTTTTTTTAACTTGTAAGGTCGTTTGTGTTTACTAGATTCGCCCTTTTTGTGGATTGAAGGAGGAAGAGGACCCATGAGGATCCTATCATCCTTGTCATTGGTATCATATAAAGGTTGTTCATGAGGAAGGAGAACATTTAGATCTACAGGAGAATCAAAGATCACCCTGTCGTCATCACAAAGTCTCCAATATTCTATAGGAGGCTTGCTATCATGAGGAGGATCTTGATATCCTAACCATGTTATGTTTTCTTTTGTTGGTCTTTGTTCTAAAAGTTGATGAATGTTATGTTCAGTTGTTGTGTCACATCCTTGTTCGCATAAGATGGTAAAACCTTTTCCATAAGTTTCTTCAAGGTTGATTGGTGTATTGATGACTTTTTTATCATAAAATGGTTGAGGATTTGATTGGTTAGAGGAACTAGGTCCACCTATTGGAGGGAACTTAGGTCCATTTGTTTTGGGATGTAGGTATCCAAATGTATCAGGAGGTGAGACCGTAGGAAGGTCTTGTTGTTTCATGGATGGATAAAGGGATGCATTGCCTTCAAGTTTGTGAAGGCATTCATTTAAGAACTTATTCATGCTATCATCATCTTCTCCAACGATGTTAGTAGCACGAGGAGGAAATTCATGAGGAGTTGAAGGAGCATGAGGAAGCTCAACGTCATTAGGATCAGTTCCAAAGGAACAATTTGACATGTCCACTAAAGATTTTAATGACATCCAAAACTTATTAAAGCAAAAAGCCATGATGCAAGCAAACTATATGCAATAAATAGTAAATATGAAAAGTATGACATAAGACAATAACAAAGAATAGAAATATAGAAAGTGGACAGAAAATGCAAGAAATAACAGGGCAAAATGTGCAAAAGGACTAAGTTTCCCAGTGTGGAGAATTAGTCCTGATGAGGATTTTTTTGAGTTTTTTCAGAAATTTTCAATGCAATTTTATGTCTTTCATATGCATAGATGCAACTACAGTATGAAAATGCAGATTTTTTGTTGTTTTCAATGAAAGATGATGCAAAAATGCAAGCTAATTTTGAAAACCCTAGCATGCAATTTTAACAATGCAACACCTAATGCAATGCTAATGCAAATGAAACCTAGGATGCTCTTAAAATATGAAGCAAGTCGGGTTCACCAAAATGTAAACAATGATTTTGGTTACCCTGGGGTTCCCCTAACTCTTCTAGGTTTTTCACCTAAAAAGAGAGGAAATTGGGGATAAAATACTAATGTCTACACTAAAGATTAATGTGAAAGGGATGTAATGTACCTAAATATTATGTACTAATGCAGAAAATTGAAAAAAAAAAATGATTTAATGATGCTAAACCTAAGAAATACAAAGTGTTTGAAAACACACTGTGATATACAAAAACACCTAAAAATGAAAGTAAATGATGAAATAATTGAATAGAACTAGAGAGGTGCACCTAGAATCTAGAATTTGATGTAGAGATGCTCTGGAATCCTATAGAGTTGAGTAAAAATGTTGACTAGGACACTTACGCCAAGCTAGGCAACTTAGTCCAGTTTTGGGGAAAATCTGTTGAAACAGTAATCTGCCAAATGGGTACTTAGAAATGTAAAAATCAATTTTTAGGCCTAGCAATGGGACTAATTTGCCACAAATTGTGGCTTAGTCCACCTAGAGATTTCTGGAATATCGGGATTGGATTTTGTAGATTACAGTCTGCACTTGCTTTTCTAATAGGTGTCTGATCTTGAATCTGCAGAAAACGGGATGAAAAGAGTCTTCAAGCTTCAACTAGGGTTATGTTTACTTTAAAGGATTGTTGACCACTTTTTGACACCAAACTCTTTGAAAAATCTGCATACAAAGTATGCAAACACACATGCAAAGAGGGGAAAAGGGGTTAAGGGTTAGAGTATAGGGGTTTGCCTTAGTCAAACCCCACTTTGGTAATCAAACCCTAGATAATGAAATGAAATATGAAGAGAATGATAAATAATGTAGTGGCCCTCCAGTTCTTGCACTTTGTTTCAGATTGTTTATGTTCTATTGGTAGTTGTTTTAGTGTGTTTATGATGATGTATTTGAATTTTTTTATGATGTAGTATTGTAAGTTAGTCTTGGTGAAGGATACAGTGTAGCATTACTCACTCGTGAGTACCCTGTTACATTGTGAATCTCTTTTGCGGTGTGCTTGTTGATTTATGCAAATGTGTTTAACAGTGTCGTTTGATGTAGTTTGCAAGTACCGAGTATCAACTTCACCTACTTTTTTGGGTCTAAGCGTGCCCTAACCCAATGGAAATGTGTTGTCTCAAAGATAGTGACAAGTCCATATTTAGCCATTGTTTCTTCATTGAACGAGTATCCATTTGTCACCCATTGTGGTTGTTTTGTCATTTGGTTTCATCGTGTCGTTCTTTTTTTCATCATGAATGGAAATTGATTAATTAATTAGTTAAATGGTTATTTATAAATTATTTGAATTAATTGATGTTATTGAAATGTTAAATTAAAATATTGATGTATGGATAATTTAATAATTGAATTATATTTTTGTTGTGAAAGGTTTGATTAATTTAATTAATCAAACAAGATATATTTATTTAAAAAGTGATTGTTAATTTTGCATAATAGATATTTATTTATTTATTGTGCAAGTTTAAAATGTTTGAAAAAGTAGATATTATTGAACAATTGTTTCAACAGAAGATGTGAAAATATCTTGGAGCTTGGCTTTAAGTTTTAGAGAAGTTATCTTGAGTGTCTATTTTAGTTTGAACTGAATGATCAATTTATGTTGCATGTTGACTTTGAGTTAAGTTTCGTAATTTTGAGTTAATGAAAAAGGAAATTTAAAAGATTTTGTGTGGGTGAAAATCATATTCATTCACGGTAGTTATTTTGGAAAATAATTTGCATGGCAATTAATTTTTGGGGGAAGAAAAAATTCACGGCAATTTTGGTTTTTGGAAAAAAAAAGCTTTTCTCTATGTTTTCCTGGTTAAAAAGCTTTGAAGATAGTGAATTTAAAAGGATTCATGTTTATGGGAAAATAAAGAATTATTAGAATCTCTGAGTCTTGCTTCAATCTTCATCGAAATCAAGAAATTTAATCCAGGTTTTCTTCTTTGTTTTCCAATTTCTTGAATATTAGTTCTGAATGTTGTTATTGTGTTGGCTATTTGATATTTTGTCCTATCTTTTATTCAATTTAGTAAATTTTTTTGTTGGGTATGTCTTGATGTGAATTCTCTAATAGAGTTTCTAATTCATAGTGATGTCCAACCAATAGTACAATAGCAGTGTTGTTGGAATTCTTAGACTATGATTATCTTTGAACCATAAGTGTGTGAAGATCAACCATGCACACCGAACGATCAATTATATATGTAATGCAATATGGGTTACCGCCATAGAGGTGTGCACAGCCCATCCTTTAGTTTTGTGTGGCTGCATGCTCCTTAATACTAGCAAGCTTCAACTTTAGGATGTGTTCCAGTGCACTCCATTATAGTGCAAGCCTATAATTTCATATTGTTTCATTTAGTATCACCAATATTCACCACTAAAACATTGTACCTGTTTAAAATGATGGAAATAGTTTAGATCTCTCACAAATTTCTCATTTCTTTATCCTATTAGTCTTTTTTGGAATATTGGCACTAAACTTTGTATTCATGGTTTGCTTTCTTTAAACATTATAAATTCTTGATTTGAGGAGGGCTTTTAATGCCAAAGGCATCGCCCTGTAGCCATATCTTTAACTAATCTCTGAGTTTTTAACCACCGCCCCCTCTTCTCTTATCATTTACCCCTAAACATGAATATAGTTATTTGTATTGAATTCCCTTTATCTAGTTAGCTTGGTACGCACTCAATGGTGGCTGCATAAAATAGTAGATTTCTCATTCCTTACCATTCAAGATCTATGTATAGCCAATAAACTCTTAGCTTGTCCTTGATTATGATTTGTGTATAGACTGTTATGTTTCCTGGAGAGTATCGCTTCAACTAGTAAACTTATGTTTTGTCGTTCCTTAGCTAATTTATGTTCTCACCATGAATACCTTGTATTATTAATGAGCGCCATATAATCCTTTATTTAGCCTTTTTCTAAACTTATTTTTAGTATTAAATTGGCACTAAAAACAATCTGATATGACATCCGAAAACTCCTCCAACACCCTTCCTCTTGTTATCGTGTGTAACCTCAAGTTAATGGCGACTTGTAAGAAATTAAAAAAAACTGAATCTTTGTCATGCATCCATGTAATCCATCATAGTGAATAGCATTTTATCCCTATCTTCCTATAAAAACTCACTGAAATTTAAATTTACTGTTTATTTTAAATAAATTCCTTTAAACTGAAACGTGACGCCTTGATATAGCTCTCACTTTAACTTGGGTGTTCCGTTTGGTTGGCATCACCCAATTTTCCCTTTAATGTTGTCAAAGGTGTTAGAATGAATCATGAAATAAATCTATTACATGCAAGCAAATTGTATGTCTCTCATGCCCTTTAGAAACCATTTGTTGCATGCCTTAGACAATGTAGTGATAGGCGATTGGAGTTTTAACTAGCTGTGAACTCATTGTCTACAAGCATATATCTAGCTTTATATTGTATAGTTCACTTAGTTGTAAACAACAGTTTGAAAGAAGAGTACTCGATTACTATTTTAATACATTTAATTAACATATATGTAAACATGTATGTGGATCAAATTTATGTTTATTTTATTATGAATATGGTATATTATGTATATAATAGGTGACTGTAATTAAAATATATGTGTTTATGTTATTTATATTTGTATATGTCTATTGTCTTTGGGTGATCCCACAATAATGGGTTACAATTTTTTGGCCAAACTTGACATTAAAATCAGGATTTTTCACCAGCCATTCACTTTCTTACACCTATAGCAGCTAAACCATTAAGGTTTTGAAGATGAATCAAACTAGTTATTTGTTAGATATTTTGTGTAGATTCTAATTATATTTTTTTAAAAAAATTAAAAAATAAATTGTGAATCACTTTATGTAATTTTTATCTTATTTTTTCTACTAATCACATTTTTAAAAGTGATGTTCACTTTGGCACACATAACTTTTTTATAGATAGGATACAATTCTAATTTTTAAAATGCAATTTTTTCACACCAATATCTAGGGGATGGATATTTTTTCATAATTTTTTGTTACATATTTTTTTTAATTAATTTTCCAAGTCAATTAATTATAATTTGAATGAGGTGTACTTCGACATGCATAACTTTTTTTGTATTCATTTGAATTAACTTATTCTTTTTTTGTTGGAATAAGGACATCAATACCTAAGGCAAATGTATTTTTTAGAGTTTTTTTTCTCTATTATTTTTTTTTTTTTCATATGTGTGAAATAAAGAACTTGATGTTCATTGAAAATCCTTCATTCACAAGAAATAAGAAATAAATATAATAATCAAATTAAAAATATTAAAAATTATACTTTTTAGGAAGCTTATAATAAGGGCTACAGGCTTACAAAGCATAAATTTTAAATGAATTCATTTGATCACTCAAAAGATAAATCAAAAGTGATTTTTATCACATTTTGATAGGTGTAGAGGAGACTCGATTATAGGTATGGTTTAAATCTAACAAGGTTCTATCCAAGGGGGTTTGATCTAAGGGGGTTTGATCAATCCCTCTTTAATTAAAATAATTTAAATGGAACCTTTAAAGTCATAAATCATTGTATTTTATAAAAATACGTGATTTCAGGCAAAAATCAGGATGTCCCAAAAAGTGTAACCCATTATTGTGGCAGCACCCCTTTGGATATGTTTTGTAGCATGACAGCAATTAGGTGAACCAATATATATAAGTTTTATAAATATACATCCATATGTATTCATTGATTTATTTATAAATATGTAGGTGTAAACCATGGTGTAAAATAAAGCTAAAACAAAACAATTTTGGTTGAAAATGTGTTTACATCGAAACATTTGTAGATTTTGTCAGTTAGTTTCTTTATAATATTCTTAAATGATTTCAGTTCATGAATGTAAAGATAAAATGTTATTTAGATCATGAAGACTTGATGGATGTATTTGATAGGAAATAATGAATCGGTTATTATTTATGAGTATACTTTTGAGTTATTGAATTTTAAAACTTCCAGAGGCTAGGGAACTCTTTGAGTGAATTGTTTAAACTATTTAGTCATGAAGTTTATTTGATACAGTTTGTTGTAGAACTAGCCATGCACGTTGTATTTGATACCTATGTGGTGATTGGAAGTAAAATGTTTTAAGTCATGATTGAGATATGCTCATTCTTGGTTTTGTTTATTGTGTGTGATGAATGTCTTTTGGCTTAATATGTGAAATGTTATTTTATTAGGAAGAGTGGATTGTGATAAGGGTCGATACCCAAAGTGGTAGCCAGGGTAACCTATCAGAAGTTATTAATTCAGTGAAAACATTAATAAATGTACTTGGGGTTCATTAAATAATAATTCAAATAATTAGAATGTGTCACCTAGTGCCTTAATGCTTGTATAGATTAAGGGTAGGTTGAGATGGCCTGGAATGGCATAGTTGTTCACTTTGTCCTCTTGAAAAGTGTTTCGCTTCCACATGAGTTATTTTAGGGGCCGGGAATCGGTAGAGATTGCCAGGGTAACTTAGGACTAGGGATAGTAATCTAGGAAGATTCACCAGGGTAACCTAGAACAACTGTGTGATGACACTCTTATCCTTATACATGTTTTTTGGTCTCTTGTGTAGAGACACCATTGGTTTTGTTGTTGCCTCTGGGAGCTTGTTAGTGATCATGTGATTTAGATATTTTCATGTCATTATGTGATTGTCAGCCATGTGATGTTATGTTTTATTCTCTTGTATGTTTGATTGACTTGTGGACCTGATATTATCTCCTAGCACGAGGGAGTGGACCTTAGAGTAGCACATGGTTGGGAGGAACGTGCTCTATCCTCCATTGGGTCCCCTTACAAATTATGCAGCTTGGGATGAGATTTTTCTTAACAGGGTCTTGGATTCACTTTGTTCATGGAGTTGGACGCTACATGTGCTCGTGAATGAGATTGACAGATGTACATGATCGTCATTCACATTGTATACTATCTTGATAGTTATATGAGGCTTTATTGTATTATGATTTTGAGGTTTCAAGATTTATCACAATCTCACTTGATGTATCTTGAACATGTAATTAAACTTCATTACGAATATTTAATTGGATCATTTATTGTTGTAATGATTTATCCTTGTGTATTACGTTCTTGTACTCTTATTATAATCGAATGTTTAAAAAAACATTATTTAGCTATTTTGTTACTTTAAGTATTGTTCGTTGGGTTCCCTGGCAGGGAATTACAACTAGTATTAGAGTATAGGTTCATACACTGGGCACTGTGAGCCCATTACATTGACCTAGGTGTTGTACTCTTGAGTTTATGTTTTCCCTTTTTGGGATGTTTTTGTTTGTCTACCTGAGAGTTGTCTTTAGGTGGAGTTGGCCCAATGGTGCAGAAAACTAGTGGAAAGGATAGGACCCTTGATGTAGTGCACAATGCACTGATATCATTTCTACCAGGGGGATGCATTATGGACATTTGTGTAGCATGTGAATATGATGTCTTGTGTGTAAATGTATGTTTAGTTAGGATTAATTGGTATTTAAAATTTAATTAGAGTCTTATGATTACCCCAGTTTGTGTGCAGGGATGGGAAGGTCAAAGGCTAGAAAGAGGGAAGGAAAGGCAATGAAGGCTGCCAAAAAGGGGGTGTTCATCAAAGAAAACCCCACACTAGAAGCTCCACCTTGTATTTCTGATGACAATACCTTGGCCGAGGCCCTCTCTCGGCTCAAGATGAAAAAAGAGAAGAAGATCAAAGAGCTGGGACACACAGTCAAAGTGAAGAAATTGTCCATTATCTGAGATTGGTTGTTGGGGTGTGGACCTAACGCACCTATTTTGTCTAAGGAAGAGAAGGAAAGCCTTCATACACAACATTGTGCTTCCATGAAGGCAATTATGGACTCGGATGAGGACCCTAAGGAGTGTCCCCTATTGGATAGCGAGTAGTATGTTAGTGAAGAAGGGATATTGTACTTTTCTTGTTGCCTTTATTAAACTGACACTTATTAGGATTGTGATGTACACTTGACACTTTTTAGGATGTGATATGTACCTTGAGGCTTTTTTGGTGGTCATTGTACCATTTCATTGGTTTGGATGATAGTATTTGACTTGGATGATTATGACTTCCCTTATTGATGTTTATGTTACATGGATTTATGAAGTTTAATTATGTTTGGATAAATTTGACTCTGTGTAACATGTGACTTATGTTTATGTTCACTATGCTTCTGATTAGTGATGGTTACATGATGTTGTGTATAATTGTACCTTATCTTGTGACTTCTAGGAGTAATTTGAAGCTTAGGGGAGAGGATGTAGTGCCCCTCCAATTGTTGCACTTTGTTTCAGATTGTTTATGTTCTATAATTGGTAGTTGTTTTAGTGTGTTTATGATGATGTATCTGATTTTTTTTATGATGTAGTATTGTAAGTTAGTCTTGGTGAAGGAGATAGTGTAGCATTACTCACTTGTGAGTACCTTGCTATAATGCGACTCTCTTTCATTGTGTGCTTGTTGGTTTATGCAAATGTGTTTAACAGTGTTGTTTGATGCAATTTGCAGTTACCAAGTATCGGCTTCACCTGCATCATTGGGTCTGAGCATGCCCTAACCCAATGGAAATATGTTGTTTTAGAGATAGTGTCAAGTTTTTCTTTAGCCATCATTTCTTCATTGAATGAGTATCTACTCGTCACCCATCATGGTTGTTTTGTCATTTGGTTATGTCATGTCGTTCTTATTTTCATCATGAATGGAAATTGATTGATTAATAAGTTAAATGGTTATTTATAAGTTATTTGAATTAATTGATGTTATCGAAATGTTAAATTAAAATATTGATGTGTGGATAATTTAATAATTGAATTATATTGTTGTACATTGCAAAAGGCTTGATTAATTTAATTAATCAAACAAGATATATTTATTTAAAAAGTGATTGTTAATTTTGCATAATAGATATTTATTTATTTATTGTGCAAGTTTAAAATGTTTGAAAAAATAGATATTATTGAACAATTGTTTCAACAGAAGATGTGAAAATATCTTGGAGCTTGGTTTTAAGTTTTAGAGAAGTTATCTTGAGTGTCCATTTTAGTTTGAACTAAATGATCAATCTAAGTTGCATGAGCTAACTTTGAGTTAAGTTTGATAATTTTGAGTTAATGAAAAAGGAAATTTAAAAGATTTTGTGTGGGTGAAAATCATATTCATTCATGGCAGTTATTTTTGGAAAAAAAATTGCACGAAATTTTTTTTTTCGGGAAGAAAACTTTCACGGAAATTTTAGTTTTTGGAAAAAAAAAAGCTTTTCTCTATGTTTTCCTGGTTAAAAAGCTTTGACTTGACAGTTAATTTAAAAGGATTCATGTTGTTGGGAAAATAAAGCATTATCAGAATGTCTGAGTCTTGCTTCAATCTTCATCAAAATCAAGAAATTTTATCTAGGTTTTCTTCTTTGTTTTGTAATTTCTTGAATATTAGTTTTGAATGTTGTTATTGTGTTGGCTATTCGATATTTTGTCCTATCTTTTATTCAATTTAGTAAATCTTGTGTTGGGTATGTCTTGATGTGAATTCTCTAATAGAACTTTCCATTCATAGTGATGTCCAACCAATAGTACAATAGCAGCGTTGTTGGAATTCTTAGACTATGATTATCTTTGAACCATATGTGTGTGAAGATCAACCATGCACACCGAACAATCAATTATATATGCAATGCAATATGGGTTACCTCCGTAGAGGTGTGTGTAGCCCATCCTTTAATTCTATGTGGTTGCATGCTCCTTAATACTAGCAAGCTTCAACTTTAGGATGTGTTCCAGTGCACTCCATTATAGTCCAATCCTATAATTTTAGATTGTTTCATTTAGTATCACCAATATTCACCGCTAAAACATTGTACCTGATTAAAATGATGGAAATACTTCAAAGCTCTCATAGATTTCTCACTTCTTTATCCTATTAGTATTTTTTGGAATAGTCGGCATTGAACTTTGTAGATGTGGTTTGTTTTCTTTAAACATTATAAATTCTTGATTTGAGGAGGGATTTTAATGCCAAAGGTGCCACCCTATAGCCATATCTTTAACTAATCTGAGTTTTTAACCGCCACACCCTCTTCTCTTATCATTTACCCCCAAACATGAATATAGTTATTTATATTGAATTCCCTTTATCTGGTTGGCTTGGTACACACTTAATGGTGGCTACATAAAACAGTAGATCTCCCATTCCTTACCATTCAAGATCTATGCATAGCCAATAAACTCTTAGCTTGTCCTTTATTATGATTTGTGTACAGACCGTTATGTTTCCTGGAGAGTATCGCTTCAACTAGTAAACTTATGTTTTGGCATTCCTTAGCTAATTTATGTTCTCACCATGAATACCTTGTATTAATAATGAGTTCCATATAATCCTTTATTTATCCTTTTATAAACTTTTGTTTAGTATTAAATTGGTGATGAAAACAATCTGAGATGACATATGAACTCCTCCAACACATTCCTCTTGTTATCGTGTGTAAGATCAAGTTAATGGCGACTTGTAAGCAATTAAAAAAATTGAATGTTTAATTTCATGCATCCATGTAATCCATCATAGTGAATAGCATTGTATCTGTATCTTCCTGTAAACACTCACTAAAATTTAAAGTTACTATTTATTTTAAATAAATTCCTTTTAGCTGAAACGCGATGGCTTGATATAGCTCACTTTAACTTGGGTGTTCTGTTTGGTTGGCATCGCCCAATTTTCCCTTTAATGTTGTCAAATGTGTTAAAATGAATCTTGCAATAAATCTGTTACATGCAAGAAAATTGTATGTCTCTCATGCCCTTTAGAAACCATTTGTTGCATGCCTTAGACAATGTAGTTCAATAGGCAGTTGGAGTTTTGACTAGCTGTGAACTCGTTGTCTATATGCGTATATCTAGTTGTATAATGTATAGTTCACTTAGTTTTAAACAATAGTTTGAAAGAAGAGTACTTAGTTACTATTTTGATACATTTAATTAACATATATGTAAACATGTATGTGGATCAAATTTATGTGTATTTTATTATGAATATGGTATACTATGTATATAACAGGGGACTATAATTAAAATATGTGTTTTCATGTTATTTATATTTGTATATGTCTATTGTCTTTGGATATGTTTTGTAGGATGACAGTAATTAGGTAAACCAATATATATAAGTTTTATAAATATACATCCATATGTATTCATTGATTTATTTATAAATATGTAGGTGTAAACCATGATGTAAAATTAAGCTGAAAAAAAATAAGTTTGGTTGAAAATATGTTTACATCAAAATATTTGTAGATTTTTTCAGTTAGTTTCTTTATAACATTCTTAAACGATTTCAACACGAATGTAAAGATAAAATGTTATTTAGATCATGAAGACTTGATGGATGTATTTGATAGGCAATATTGAATCGGTTATTATTTATGAGTATACTTTTGAGTTATTGAATTTTAAAACTTCCAAAGGCTAGGGAACTCTTTGAGTGAATTGTTTAAACTATTGGGTCATGAAGTTTATTTGATACAGTTTATTGTAGAACTAGCCATTCACATTGTATTCGATACCTATATAGTGATTGGAAGTAAAAAAATTTAAGTCATGATTGAGATATGCTCATTCTTTGTTTTGTTTATTGTGCATGATGGTTGTCTTTTGGCTTAACATGTGAAATGTTATGTTATTAGGAAGAGTAGTTTGCAATAGGGGCCAGTACCCAAAGTGGTAGCCAGGGTAACCTATCGGAAGTTATTAATTTAGTGAAAACCTTAATAAATGTACTTGGGGTTCATTAAATAATAATTCAAATAATTGGAATGCCTCATCTAGTGCCTTAATGATTGTATCGATTAAGGGTAGGTTGAGATGTCCTGGAATGGCATATTTGTTCACTTTTTCCTCTCGAAAAGTGTTTCGATTCCACATGAGTTTGTTTATGGGTCATGAATCGGTAGAGGTTTCTAAGGTAACTCAGGACAAGGGTCAATAATCTAGGAAGATTTACCAGGGTAACCTAGAACAACTTTGTGATGACACTCTTATCCTTATACATGTTTTGTGGTCTCTTGTATAGATTCACCTTTGGTTTTGTTGTTTCCTTTAGGAGCTTGTTAGTGATCATGTGATTTAGATACTCTCATATCGTTATGTGATTGTCAATCATGTGATGCTATGTTCTATTCTCTTGTATGTTTGATTGACTTGTGAACCTAATATTATCTCCTAGCATGAGGGAGTGGACCTTAGGGTACCACGTGGTTGGGAGGAACATGCTCTATCCTCCATTGGGTCCCCTTGCAGATTATGTAGCTTGGGATGAGATTGTTCTTGATAGGTTCCTGGATTCACTTTATTCATGGAGTTGGACACCGAGTGTGCTCGTGAATGATATTGACTGTTGTACATGATCGTCATTCACATTTTATACTATCTTGATAAGTTATATGAGGCTTTATTGTATTATTATTTTGATGTTTTGAGATTTATCACAATCTCACTTGATGTATCTTGAAAATGTAATTAAACTTCATTACGAATATGTAATTGGATCATTCATTGTTGTAATGATCTATCCTTATGTATTATGTTCTTGTACTCTTATTATAATCAAATGTTTAAAAACAATTATTCAATTATTTTGTTACTTTAAGTGTTGTTCGTTGGGTTCCCTGGTAGGGCGTTACAAATAAATAGCATACAATGCCATAAACTTACCAAACTCTTGATGTAGAATCTAAATTTATGCAATGAAGAGCTCCAATAGATGACTTGATTATGCTTCGAGTGCTTGTATGCTTGAGAGATTGAATGCTTAATGAGTTATGAGATTGCAAGAGATTAGGAGATGAAAATGAGGAGAAAACCCCTTATTTATACTTTATTTTCCATTAATTCCCAAAAATAACACATCACAGGCCAACCTCAAGGGTAAGAGAATAAAATTCTGCCAAGAAATTAAAATTATTTTGATTTTTTGTGCCTAGTGGGACTAAGTCGCCCTAGGTGGCGACTTGGTCCCTCCAAGGCAATTTCACTAGGTTTCGGAGATTAAAGTGCATTAAATGATTTCTAAGGGGAATATCCTCAAAAATACACTTAAGAACAGCTAGAAAGTGCATAAAGGGGTCATTTAAACATGAGAAATGGTTGAATTATTGATGGAAAGTCTAGAAAAGCATGAGAGTTTGTTACAACTCTTTACAACACTTTAAAATAAGACTTGGTAAGGAGTTATTTAAGTGAATTATAATGAAATGGTCCTAGAAAAGTGTTAAAGTAGGTTACAACACTTCACAACACCTTTACAAGACATCCTAGAAGTCTTAATGATTCAAGGATTCAAGACCTAATGTGAATGTGTTGGCCACATTACAACATTAAATCTAGGCAAAATCAAGCCAAAGTCCACTAGGAGAACCTGAACATGAGAAAAAGTAGAAGGGTTACTTTTTCTATATCCACACAGGTGTAAGCATGTTATTCTTGAAGGATTAGCATGACTCCACTAATTTTTTCCTTGATAAGATGGCCTATTTTGTTGATAACCTTGATTTTGAGGCTGACAGAGCCTATTTTTTTGAGTTTGTTTCCTATCCAATGCTATTAACTTTGTGTTAATATTTTGGAGCAAGGTGCCCCAATCTTTTGGAAGTGTATCAGAAGTATAAGGTTGGTTTGTGGGAACCATTGGAGTAGTAGCCACTAGGATAGGAGCCAATGTGGGTTGTGGAGGAAGCTCTGGATTAAATAAAGGCATTAGTGGTCCAGGAGCTATCTTCCCAACTTTTATTAAACAATTTTCTACCCTTATAGCAATACCATATGCTCAAAGTAAAGTGAAACCACCCATTGACTAAATCATAATAGCTATGTCACTATTAAGATCCCTCAATAAATACCAAAAACCATGCTCGGGTGAAGGCCTGACTGTGGTAGGAATTCTATCCCAAGTCCTTTGAAATCTATAATAAAAGTCACTCATGAATTTATGAGTTTCTCTTTTGATTGTTGTTAGTTGTTCAACTAGGGATAGATGGTCACTTTTATCTTCAAAATGGCTGCATAACTTCTCCCCTAGTTCATCCAAGTTTTGAATGGTGTTAAGTGGAAGACCTCTATACTATTGTAATGCTTTTCCTTCTAGGGAAGTGGCAAGGAACCTAATAGCCACATTTTCTTCTATTACATCATGCACCGAGCATATGTTTGCCACATCTATGATATGTTCTACTGGAGTAGTTGACTTTTTACCAATAAAATAAGGAATACATTTGAGGGAATTTACTAGTATATCATCCTTTTGGGATAAAATTAATGGGCTCCCACCGGTAAAAGACACAAAAGGATAATTTTTAGCCATATGGAATAAATTTTTGTTTGTATGAGTAGCAACTATCCTAGTTTGAAATAACCTACTCATAGGTGGTATAGATTGAGCTCTAGGAGATGGACTTATACTCCTATTTCTTTTAATAGGTGATAAATATTATCTATTTCTTCTTATTAAAGTAGAAAATGAGAGTTGTATGTATTGGAAATTACCTCTAGAAGATGCTCTTGTTTGGATTCTTGGCATGAATGTGTAGGTTTGATCTTGAACCAAGAGTTTTGGGTAGCAACAGGGTCACCAATTTGTAGGTAGAGTCCTCCCTTGATAGTAGAGTTTCTAGGTACTTGTTTGAGAGCCTCTTCAAGGCTAGAATGTTTAGAGTAGCACCACTCTCTCAACAAAATGAAATAAAATTTCTTGCTTGTCCCACCAAGCATACCAAAAACTATTGTCACATAAAATTGCACCCTATTGAACAAGAGTTATTGTTTTAATGACACAATGCAAACAACCTCAAGGATGTGGGACCTTGAATGAATGAGGTTGAATCTTTGGAGAAGGTTGGCTTCCTCTTCTAAACTAAGTGCAAATGTGTTGGTCTAACCTAGCACATGAAACCTATGACTACCCTAATCTAACAACTCACAAAGGAAAAGGGGATAGAAGGGAAACATGAAAATGAAAGAAGGTGATGCAACAAGCTAGAAATGTGTTTCTTCCTGCTTCTAAATGGCATAATACATCAACAAAATAGATAAAACATACACTTTTCCAAGAAGATTAGATTATTTTACTCAAACATGCAAGAGATACAATGATAATAGCTTAATTTTATTAACATAAAAGCATAGAAGCAATCCTTACAATGGAAAAATGTAAAAATTATAGTTTCTACAAGAGAAAAACGTAGAGAAGCCAAAGGAAGAATCCCCGAAAAAATATATAAGTGTTTCCTTTATAGTTCAAGAATAATTGAGATGAACAATAATTAACCCTAACCCAGTTAGGGTTACAAATTTTATCACAAAAACCCTAAAATCTATTCAATAAATTCATGCCCAAATGAAGCATGGTTGTCATACCTACTATGAAAATCACACTGAAAGGAGCCTGAAGAAAATGAAATCAGCATGCCATCCACCTTTCCATGAGGATTTTCTTGAAAAAGTCACCCAAAATCCCCATGAAATCAAGGAAATAGATATGGGAATGGTCAGAGAGAATGAACAGTAGTAATGAATGGCCATGGCACCAACAAATCCACTAGGAGAAGTCACCAAAATACATTAAATATTTCCTTGAAACCCTAAAATTCAAGTTTGGTTGTTGGGAGTAGTTGCGCATTAATAGCATCAATGAAGAAAATTGCACCAATTCATGGATTGTTGGGGCATCAAGCCCAAAGAAAACCTTTTAGAAGTTTTTCAATTAAATGGTTTCAGCCCCCAAAAATGTATCTCTATCGGGGGTCAGGCTTCAGGCCTACCTCATGTTGTCTTCATTGAACATCAAACTTTAGCAATGAACCATTAGAGATCAAGCATCGAGTCGTCGAATGTCGGGAGTCAAACCATTGGCTTATTGCATACCAAAAGAAGAAACCAGGTAAAATCGTGACCACCAAACATGAGCTTGTTGAACATCAGGGTTCAAAAATTTGGGCTAGCTCTTATTGAAGAAAGGTAAGAGGTAGAAGGGAAGGCCAAAGGTCGACCTACAAAAACCCGACACAATGAATACTGTAAGGGTGATCATCAAACCTTCAAGAATCAAGGAACAGACTATCAAATGTCAGTCTTTGGTGAAACTGAAGCTAAAGGGGAAGGTTGAAGGCTAACCCCAGAAACTTCTTACATGAATTTAGATTGGTGAAGGAATGGAAGGTGGGAAAGAGGAAGGTCGATGGCCAACACTTGAAACCTAGTTGAAGGGTAGGAAAGGAGATGAAGGATGCAAGAGAGTGGAAGAGGGCGGAGGGAAGACCGACCCCTGAAGCCCAAAAATTTGACACTTAGATAAATTTTGAATAAATCCATGGTGAGCTTCGGTGGTCAGAGGTAATGCTTGAGGCTTACCTTAAGAGATCGATAGAAGGTAATGGGGAAGAGCGAAGGCCAAACCCTGATGGAAGAAAAGGGAAGGAAGGGGAGAAGGAGAAAGAAAGCATGAAGGTAAGTAGGTAAGGGACATTCCAAAAACATGAAATTCTGGGATAGCCAAATTTGAAACACTTCAAGGGAAATACATGCAAAATGATACATGGAAGATCACTCAGATGGGATATCAGTGATGGGTCATCAAAGGGGGCCATGAAATGATATCATTTTGGTGATTTTTGCAGGATGATTGCCTACTAATCATTGAATTTAGAGGCCTTATCAATTCATTGGGCATGGGTTCATGAGGGTAAAACTTCAATAGTTGGGCCTTCTTAGAGCAAAACAAAACATGTGTAGCTACACTTGGAGGAAAGCATGGAAACTAGGAACATGCATTCCCTTAAGGAGAATGTAGGGTGCAAAAAGCACTTCAAGAAAAGAAAAACTTTTACCATATATACATGAACACTCAAAACTTATCAGAAATAAGGTTGGAGATGAATCCCATTGCCATAGATTGGAAGAACCTCAATGTCCAACTTGGAAAGATTGAATGCATTGGCCTCCTTGTAGCTGGTGATGATGTATGAACCACTCCAAATGGTATAAAACTTAGGAGTGCTAAATCGTGTAACAATTCCATCAAGGAATTCTAAAATTGAAGCATTAGTGGCATCCTTCAAAGCAACTGCCTATGTCCACCTTGTAAAGTAATATGTGGTTGTTAAAATCCACTTATGACCAGCACTTGATGGTGGATTTATCATGCCAATAAAATCCAAACCCCACTATGTAAATGGTTGATCAACTTGAATGGGAAGAAGAGGGAGGGCAGCCAACCTTTGCTTTCTAGAAAATAAATCACACTTTTTGCAACTTATCACCCATTTGTGAGCATCATTGAAAAAAGTTGGTCAATAATAACCAACCCTCATTATCTTTGCAATAGTAGTCCTTGCAAAAAAATGGACACCTGAAGATCCATCATGGAATTCATTTAGCATTCTGCTAGCTTGATCTGCATCTATGCATCTTAATAGGAATCCATTGAAATCCTTTTTGAAGAGTATGTCATCCACTATGACATAGGGAATGGACTGTAATCTCAAATTTCTTATTTTGGCCCTATCTAGACCCAAAGGATATCTACCTTCCTATAAAAAGGTATTCATATCATGCACCTAGCTGCCTTCTATGTTTGCATTTGGTTCTTGTTGTTTCTATAGCACAAGGCAGCCTCTATAGGAGTCTCAAATGTTGAGACAAGTTTCTCACATAACTCTAAACCTCTCACTAGCTTGGTGATCTTGATGTCAACATCATACTCCATCACCTTGGTGATCCATCCAGCCCTTTTTTCATTGATATCTCTGCTCAATAGGAACTCTTTAACGCTGACATGGAGTACCATTAGTTGTATTCTATTATTAGACAACATATGTCTAAATTTTTTCAATGCTCTAATAGCAGCAAGAGCTTTCTTTTCAACATAGCTATACTTGACTTCATAATCTTTGAGTCCTTCACTAAAGAAAGCAATGGGTTGCTCTAGATTTTCTTTATTTAGTTGGGTTAGTATAGCTGATATACTTGCTTCACCTCTAAAGCTATAAAGAATAAAATCACTGTCATAGTTAGGATTGACAAGGGTAGGAGCTTGAGCAATTTCTTGTTTGATAGCTTCAAATCTATCTGTACCTTTCTTGGTCCATTTTAAAACCATATTTTTCTTGAGCATAGAAGAAATCTCAGCTTTACCAAAGTAGCAAGATTTGTGATGAACCTCCTCACAAAGTTAATTGTGCCCAAGAAACTTTGTAATCCTTTCTTGTGGCTAGGAAGTGGGATGACCAAGATGGATTTTACTCTTATAGGATCAATGACCAAGCCATCCTTTGAAACAATGTGCCCAAGAATCTTACCTTGATTGGTGGCAAAGACACATTTATTAGGATTTAAATAGGGAAATACCATATTCCCTACATTTTTGAAATGCATGCTCAAGGTGACTAAAATGGTCACTTACATGCTTTGAAAACATCGTACATCAATATCATCTAATTAGACCAAAACAAATAGTCTAAACACATCTTGAAATGCATATCCATGACTCTTTGAAAAGTGGCACCTGCAAATTGGTTAGACCAAAAGGTATTTTACAATAAGCATAGGTGTCCCACTTTGTAGTAAACATTGTCTTATGTTGATCAAATTCTTGGACCACAATTTGGTTATAGCCTTAGTAATCATTCAAGAAAGAAAACCTTTCTGACCCACTAACTCTTTGCAAAATCTTCTCCATGGAGGGAAGGGGATAATGATCCTTGAGGGACACTTTATTTAGATCCCTAAAATCCACACAAATTCTTATCTCCCCATTCTTTTTTCTATCAGGAATAAGATTTGCAACCCATGAAGAATGCTTGAAGGGAAAATTTATTTTAGCCTCAATCAATTTGGCCAACTCCTTTCTCATCAAATGCTCAATCTTAAGATTTATAGGCCTTTGTTTTTTCCTTAATGGTTTGACATCTGGATCTAATTCAATAGTATGTTGGAAAAGGCTTGGGTAAAACCCCTTTAGGTCTTCATAAGTCCTAGCAACTACATTGTTGTATCTATTGTAAAGTTCTATGAAAAAATCGTGTTCAATAACAAAGCATACCTTTCCCAAGTTTAGAGACTTTCCCTCTAAAATTTCAGTTGGCTTAAATTCACCCACCTTTGCAAATAAGTTCATTATTTTCTGCTTTAACTGATCATCAAGGTTGAAAATACCTTCAAGGGTGATAAGACCATTTGGTAGTGTGTTGCTACTCAACTGGACAATCTGATCACCATACTGATTTTCCAGCTTGGACTGATTTCTTTTAGAAAATTTTGCCTGATCTTGAAGAAAATTCACTATTCGTTGGTCACTATCAAATACTTACCAATGATCTTGATTATCCAAAATAGCAGGCCTCACCACAAGTTTGATATACTACTCCTTTTTACTTGCAATATGTTCTGGTATATCAAACTGAGCACCAACTACTACAAGTTTATCAGCGTGTTTATTCTAATCTCTTAGACTTTTTTGGATGTTAAAACCTTCAGAGTCCTCAATTAAATCCCAAACCCTATGTTTGTAAGATTTTAGTAGAATATTCGTGGTTGAGCTTTGAGTTCAGACTTGATGAACAACCAATTCACTATCACCAAAAACCTATAACAATTTGATATTTCTTTTTTGTGCAAGTTGGAGACCTTGGATGAGTGCTTCATACTCAGCCATGTTGTTAGTGCAACTAAATTGAAGCTTGAAAGAGAAATAGTACTTTTCCTTGCTCAAAGATACTAACATAACACTAACACTAGCACCATTTATGTTCCTAGAACCATAAAAAAACATCTGCCACAATCTCCCTAAATCTTCTTGACCTTTTATGAGATTGGGGATAGGAGCATTCTCTTCATGAATGCAATAGGTGCCAAGACCAGTCTCCTCTACCTCAACAATAACAAATGGATCAAATGTAAAGCATTGCCCCATTCATCCAACAAACAATCAAGTACCTCCTCTATAGGATTTGCAAGCTCATGAACATAACACTCTTCCTTTTGATCATGCAATGTACCATTCATGTTTATTGGATTATGAGTGTAAGGTTCTATATGATCCTTTTCTATGGGCTCAGATTTGATGGTTGCCTTAGTGCCATATCTAGTTCTAAATAGCATGTGAGACCAATCAATAGATAAGTACCCACCTATCTTAGTTGTGAAATCCCTAGAAAAGAAAATGGCACAATGAGCAGTGAGTTCTATGACTAAAATATCTTGCAACACATCATAGTCAGGTCATGCATGTGTTGTGTGATCTCACAACACACCCCAAGACTGTAAGACTTGAGGACCTCAAGTGAAAACTAACGCTTATGATAGGTGTTGGCTAGTTGAAAAGATCACCGGAAGTGAAAAGAAAAGAGAAATAGACTTTTTAAAGAAGAGTACTTTGTAATGCAAGTGTTTTGGGTACCGAGTACCAAGAACTAGGAATGTTAGAAAGGAAAAAGGTTATGCAAGTGTTGAGAAAAGTGTTTTGGTCTGATAGTTGAGGTTTAGTAAAGACGAAAATTCTGGTAAAACCAAAGTCTAGGAAAATCATGGGTAGAGTTGAATACCGGGTTCCGAGTACCTGGTAACAACGCAAATCAAAGTTTTAAAATTTAAGGTTATCCAAGAAGTCCGTTGATAGTCCAGTAACTCGGTATATGAAAGGATAACTATGCAAGAATTTATGATTTTCTTCAAAGCATGTTATTTATGATGGGTTTATATTATAACGAATCAATGATGGTTTTATTTACATGAGATTTTTTTTATAAAACATGTTTTTTTAAAGAGATTTAATAGATGGAATTTGTGATTGCAAGAGAAGAAGATTGCAATGCAGAGTTTGGGTATGGATAGTCAGGAAAATATGAATCCAGGATAGAATCATATCCAAGTCAGGCTGCATATTTTGGGAAGTTATATGCAGAGGGGTTTGAGTCCACAAGAATATTAGGGATCCCAATATTTCACATATGGTGACAGAAATCCCAACCTCCGAGGAAGCTCATTCCCGAGAGTAGAAAGCCCAAGGATAAACCAAAGTGTAGGAATAGGATGATAAAGTGATCATTTTGAATATATGGGAAAGCTTCTACACACTATTTTGATTCAAGTTTTTTTCCTAGCAATAATAAAAAGATGAAAAACCTAAAGGACTTCAACGTGCAAATGGAGGTTGACCTTTGTTGACTTCGTTTACAATTCTCTTACCAGTCACCACATTCCACGTGCCTTGATGTGATTCATCCCTTGTATTTCCTCTCATGTATTTATCTTATCCTACCTATGTCTTATTTCTATAAAAGGCTAAGGGATACCTTTTTTAAGTTAAGTTCAGAATTTGTGGATGTCAGAAGAGCCAAAACCTTTCTAAGTTTTGTACTTTTTTCCTATTTTTTGAATCATTCTAGACTAAAAACTTGTATGCACATAGAATTTAATCAATATCAAATCCAATTTGATAGTTACCTATCTCATGTATCTTTTGTAGTTGGTTTTGTTAGTTCATTCAAACAAGATTGTATGTTTCATCGTTTAAGGTTGCATACAAAACCTAATTAGTGTCCAAACTAAAACCCTCTTCTTTAAAAGCTCACATCATTTTATACGTAGCTATGAAGCAATCTGGTGAAGTATAAAGCAATTTTCTTTTATTTAATTAACTCTTGGGGCATGCATGGAGAATAATTGGGAGAAATTTTATTTTTCAATATTTTTATGCTTTATTTTAGATTAGATGTTTAAATTCTTGAAAATGTTCCAAAAAATAGATGAATGAATGGAAATTTATATAAAATATTTCATTTTCTATGAAATTGATGAATGCTTAAAGCTGAATCTACTTAAGTGATGGAAAAATTGAAATTCAAATTCATGAAATATTATTACAAATCTTTTCATTTTATGAGATTATTTTATGATTGAACTGGAAATCTTGTATCTGATATTTATGATTCTTAACGAAATTGGAGATGTTCTTAATGAAAATAAGACTAACCATAGACCCCTTTATATTAATAGCAACATCATACCCTTAAGTGAACCTAGTATGGTTAAGACCTGACTACCAAAGACTTGGGATTGAACTAATTCAACCTTTTTCCTATAACACAGACACTCTAAGGTTACCCTAGTTAAGTCTTTCAAGAAGATAGGTTCTTCATGGTTTTCCTGTGAGGACTTTATCTGCACTGTTATTGCGAGTGACATCATCGTCAACAAGAACTAGCGCTAGAAGGAGGGTCGGAACATTTCGTTTCGTTTCATGACATCTTTTGTTTTTCTTTATATCTTTATCTCCATGTTTTGTTTAGGAATCTATATTGATTTTGAGTTTAAAAGGTATCTTGTAAGGTGAAAGTCTTATGCAAGCTGGTATTTCAAAAATGGAAGTTGAAAAACTCCAAAAAATTCTTAATCAAAGGCTACATCCTTTGAGTTTATTCACCTTTGGTAGAGTCACCGAGTATAGAATTTATGATACAATTGATCATGGTGAACTTGATTGTGAATTTTTTTTAACTAGGGTTAGTTTGGCTATGTGTAAGGTGATTCCATTAACGAAAGAAATTTTAATTGCTAGAAGAAAGGGATTGTTAACGAGAATTATGTTAAATCATGAAAAAGAGTATAACCAAGTAGTGGAATTGAAAATGTTAAAAATTTAACTAATATATCAAAATGGTTTGATAACTACAATTGTTATGAGGAAAATCTTAAGGTTTTGCAGGATGACATGTGATAATGCAGAGAATCTGAAACATTGCCTGAAAATGAGGAAACGACATCGATGAGTCATCATACTCTTCATACGTGGAAAATGTAAATGAAGAGGAGTTGGAAAATCGAGCGGGAGACGCATTTTTTTGTTCCAAATTGAAAATTTACAAACTAAAAAAGGAGATTTTCCTAATTTTATGCAAGATACAGAGTATCAAGTTTTTTATTTTTTCTCTCTCTCATAACAATATAAATTGTGATATTGCTTGGTCTAACAAAGTTCAAAGTGAAGGCAAGATCGAGGACACAAAAAACTTTCGAAGGAGGAGAAAATCAAGACATGGACATAGTTGTTCATGGAACTAGAAAAAGTAAAGAGGAAAAGCATGAACCAAGGCTGAATGAAGGTAGAGTATTTCTGAATCAAAGGAAGTGTGTGCAATCGACCTTTAATGATGTCATTTTCATACATATGAGCCAAGTTATTGGTAAGTATGCCTTTGAATTTATGTTTGTTAAACATAGAAAAATTTAAACAAATTCATTGTTACAGTAGGATATTTGAAATTTTTTTCAAGTGAATTCAAGGACAAACCTGTTATAATTCGTACCAAAACAACAATAGAAATAGTCATTATAAACTTAAAATAAATTTCTTTACTAGGGTTACTCATTTGTTAGATTATATTTTTGGTTAGTTAGGGTCAGTTTTCTTTTGTAGGGATTTGTTTTCATTTTTTTTCTATTTTCTTTCTTTTTTCTTTTTGGCCCTTTGCATTAGCAAATTCTTCTTAACTTATAATACACATAAAGAAAATTTAAACATTTGTAACATTGTGTTGTGAAATGAAAAATGATAAAAGAACACAGTAAATACACGCTTTAAAATGTACGACAAAGTTATATATGTGTGTGTATCATGTATATACATGGAAGTATCAAAATTATTGTTGTAAAAAGAGAAAAAGATCAAAAAAATAAAAAAGAGGGAGCTGAGTTGCAGACAGGAGTAGTCATTCAATCAATCTAGGATTCCTCTTCCATCAGGGCTAAATACCCTATGTAGGAAAGTTCCTAGTGAACTTCAAAGTCAGGAGTATGGAGGTCAGTAAGAAATGGCCAAAGTGGAACCACTTCCCTGTGTTCCAAGAACCGAGGAATATCATCCATGGAAGGGATTCGAATGGTCGGATGTGTAACAAATAGAATTGTATCCAGATTCTCCAAATATTCAAGCCACACTATCCACTTCATAGTTGAGTGAACATCTTCAATAGGAAGCTCAATATCTAGGAGTGATGCTACAAATCAAGAAGCCAAGTTAGAATAGAACTGGCAGTAAGCTCTGGATTCCACATATTGTTCCCCAAGGACTAAGCACAAGTTTGGCATAGTGAAACTGGTAATCTGAATGAAAAAAACTTTTTCAAGCCATTGAGTTATGATATGACCCAAGAAAATATTATGGTGGCGAGAGTTGGTCAGGAAAATTGGAGTATCCATGACCTAGAAGCAAGCAAGCACTAGCAGAAGAAGAAAATGCAAAATAAAAACAAAAGGTAAAGAAAGAGTGTGAAGAATTTGAGAGAAGTGCAAAATTTATAGAAATATGTGAAGAAGTTATGGTACATAGTTGCTTGGATTGAAGTCTCAAAAATCGTAAGCAAGGTGGCAACCGGATGAGTTTCTCCAAAATAGATGGTTAAATCAAATTAATTTTTACACACAATTGGTGACAATTTGCTTCAAATTCAACTAGTAGAAAGATTGTGAATCAAGAAAATTAAATATTTTGAAATTAATGGTGGTCATTTCATTTTTTTTATTAATCCATATTAATCATGAACGTGCCTATGTGTGCAAAGTGGAAAGGAAAATTAAGCCGGTAAGGTAGCACACATCATCACCTATAAATTTGAAAGAAATGATAGGTGTGCATTGAGGTGTGCGAATTTAATGCAGAATAATGTGATGAGGTTTAAGTTTCGTCATTACATTCTTGATCCATTAATGTGGTGTAGAACCCTCAAATCAGAATCACTAGCCAAGTATTTAGTCTAGTTGCCATAAAATTTGATCAAAAGGGTAGTAACTAATGGTTCTAAATTTAGATTTAAACTTGGTGATTAAGTTGTTTGTTGCTAAATTTTAATTAATGCATATCTTCTAACATATAGTGAGTTGTAGTTAGCTAGGATTTGGGATAAAAGTGGTAAGGTTTAGCTGGAAATACACACCAATAGGGAATTAATAAATGAGTTTTGGGAAGTAGTGAAACGATGAAGGGATTTGCATTGAATGAAAAATCAAAAGGTAACCTTCGCTACCACTATAATTCCCAACCTAGTAGTGAGCTTCATTGCTTCCAAGTTGAAATGAGCTATCAATGAAATATCAAAAGAAAAATGAGCTATCAATGGAATATCAAAAGTAATTTATATAAAAATAAAAAATTAAAAAAAATCAACTCTTTAGGCTATCCAAATATCTCTACTAGGGCTATAGACGTCTGGCTAGTAGTAGAGCTATGTTTGGGGGGATTACAGAGATAACCTTGTTGGGGTTATGGATGTTTGACTTGCAGCAAGGCTCTATCCTTGGTTCGCTTTGGAGGATTACCATATTATGTAGTTAAATGTTAATGAATTGATTTTTTTATTGAGTTCCAAAAACTAGAATTAATCAAAGCACACATGGATATTTTTGGATGAATTTTATTGTTTTTATGTCAAAATCTAGGTAAAGGTAAATAGTTATTGTTTTAAAATATGCATAAATTACAATTTATGAGTGGTGATTTAATCCCAAGTTTTGATTTAAATTTGGTTTTATTGGTTGCAAGTTGTTGTGTGGTCTCACAACACGCCACAAGACTGTAAGACCTGGGGACATCAAGTGAAAACTAACTCTTATGTCAGGTGTTGGCTAGTTGAAGAGATCACCAAAAGTGAAAAGCAAATAGAAATCTTTTTTAAAGAAGAGTACTTTGTAATGCAAGTGTTTTAGGTACCAGGTACTGGGAATAGGGAATGTTAGAAAGGTAAAAGGTAATGCAAGTGTTGAGAAAAGTGTTCTAGTACAATAGTCAAGGTCCAGTAAAGATGGAAATTTCGGTAAAAATCGAAGTTTGGAAAAATCATGGGTAAAGCTGAATACTGGGTTCCGAGTACCGGGTAATGATGAAAATCAAAGTTTTAGAATTTCAAGGTTATCCAAGAAGTTTGATAGTCTGGTAACCCAGTATATGAAAGGATAACTACGCAATAATTTATGATTTTCTTGAAAGCATGTTATTTATGATGGATTTATATGATAATGAATCAATGATGGTTTTATTTACTTGAGATTTTTTTTATAAAATATTTTTTAAAGGGATTTAATAGATGGAATTTGTGATTGCAGAAGCAGATTGTGATGCAGAGTTCAGGTATGGAAGATCAAGAAAATTTGAATCCCGAATAGAATCATATCCAATTCCAGCCACATATTTTGGGAAGTTATATGCAAAGGGGTTTGAGTCCACTGGAATACTAGGGATCCTGATATTTCACATATGCTGATAGAAAATGCCAACCTTTGAGGAAGCTCATTCCCGAGAGTAGAAAGTTTGAGGCAGAACCAAATTGTAGGATGTTCAAGATGATAAAATCATCATTCTAAATATATGGTAAATCTCCTACAAACTATCCTAATTCAAGTTATTTTCCTGGTGATAATAAAAGATGAAAAACCTAAAGGACTTCAGTGTGTAGATGGAAGTTGACCTTCATTGACTTTGTTTTCAATTCTCTTACTAGGCACCATATTCCACATGACCTGATGTGATTCATCCCTTATATTTACTCCCATGTATTTGTCTTATCCTACCTGTTTCTTACTTCTATAAAAGGCCATGGGTACCTTTTTTAAGTTAAGTTCAGAATCTGTGGATGTCGGAAGAGCCAAAAATTCTCTAAGTTTTGTTCTTTCTTCCTATTTTCTAAATCATTTTGAACTAAAAACTTGTATGCACATAGAATTTAATCAATATCAAAGCCAATTTGATAGCTACCTATCTCATGTATCTTTTGTAGTTGGTTTGGTTAGTTCAACCAAATAAGACTGTGTGTCGCACTATTTAAGGGTGCATACAAAACCTACTCGGTGTCGAAACTAAAACCCCCTTCTTTAAAATCTCACATCGTTTTATATGTAGATGTGAAGCAATATGGTGAAGTATAAAGTGGTTTGCTTTGATTTTATTAACTCTTGGGGCATGCATGGGGAATAACTGGGAGAAATTTTATTTTTCAGTATTTTTTATGCTTTATTTTAAATCAAATGTTTAAATTCTTGAAAATGTTCCAAAAAATAGATGAATGAATGGAAATTTATTGAAAATATTTTGTTTTCTATGAAATTTTTGAATGCTTAAAGCTAAATCTACTTAAGTGATAGAAAAATTGTTTGAAATTCATGAAATATTATTGCAAATATTTTGATTTCATGAGATTATTTTATGATTGAATTGGAAATCTTATATCTAATGTTTATGATTCTTAACAAAACTAGAGATGTTCTTAATGAAAATAAGATTAACCATAGACCCCTTGAGATTAACCGCAATACCACATCATACCCTGAAGTAAACCTAGTATGGTCAAGACCTGACTACTAGAGACTTGGGATTGAACTAAGTCAACCTTTTTCCTATAGCATGGACACTCTGAGGTTTCCCTGGTTCGGTTTTCCTGTGAGGACTTTATTTGCACTATTTCCATGAGTGACATCGTTGTCAACAACATGCAAGGAAAATTTTAAGTCTTTTATTACCCCCATGGTATCGACAGCAGTACCATCCAATTGTAAAACTTGTCTAGTCACTAGTTCATACTTGATGCCAAGCATGTCAGCAATCCCCTTAGGCATGACTGGACTACTTTCCCCTGAGTCTATCATACAATTATGCATTATATGAGTCCCAATAATTAGAGAAAGGTAGAAGGGAGGTGGTTCATGCCAATTTGCTTCTTTGAAGTAGAGGTCTCATATTGAGCTACCAAAGTGTGCACAAACTCGCCATTTTAACAAGAATTTTGATTATGAGCCTGCTCACAAGATTAACACCACTATTTCTCTTATGCTAGATTATTTTGTACTAGGACCAAAGCCTTAGAAGTGTTGGCAGCAGGTGTAAGCATGTTATTCAAGGTTTAGTATTACTCCACTGATTTTTTCCTTGATAAGAAGGCCTATTTTTTGATAACCTTGATTTTGAGGCTGATAGGGCCTATTGCTTTGAGGTTGCTGCCTATCCAATGCTATTAAATTTTTGTTCATATTATGGAGCAAGATGCCCCAATCTTTTGGAAGTGCAATAGAAGTATAAGGTTGGTTTGTGGGAACCATTGGAGTAATACCCATCAGGATAGGAGCCAATGTGGGATGTGGAGGAAGCTCTAGAAATAAAGGCATTGGTGGTCTAGGAGCAATCTTACTAGATTGTATTAAACAATTTTCTACCCGTATAGCAAGATCATATGCTCCAAGTAAAGTGAAACCAACCATTGACTGAATCATAATAGTTATGTCACTATTAAGAGCCCTCAATAAATAAATAAAAGAATGCTCGAGTGAAAGCCTAACCATGGTAGGAATTCTATCCCAAGTCCTTTGAAATCTATAATTGAAGTCACTCAAATTCATGAGCTTCTCTTTTGATTGTTGTTAGTTGTTCTACTAGGGATAGATGGTCACTTTTATCTTCAAAATTCTTGCATAAATTCTTCCCTAATTCATCCCAGTTGTGAATGGTATTAGGTGGAAGACCTCTATACCACTGTAATGCTTTTCCTTTCAGGGAAGTGGCAAGCAACCTAATAACCACATTTTCTTGTGTTACAACATGCATTGAGCATATGTTTGCCACATCTATTATATTTTTTGCTAGAGTAGTCAACATTTCACCAGTAAAATGAGGAATACTTTTTAGGGAATTGACTGGTATGTCATCCTTTTGGGCTAAAATTAAGGGGTTACCACTAGTAAAAGATGTGCAAAAGGTTGATTTCTAGCCATATGGAATATAAAAAAATTTGTATGAGCAGCAAGTAGTGTAGATTGAGCACTAGGAGATGGACTTATACTCCTATTTCTTCTTATATAGGTGATAAATATTGTCAATTTCTTCTTCTAAAAGTAGAAAATGAGAGTTGTATGTATTGGAAATTGCCTCTAAAAGATGCTCTTGTTTGGATTCTTGGCATGAATGTGCAGGTCTGATCTTGAACCAAGAGTTCTTGGTAGCAATAGGGTCACCAATTTGTATGTAGAGTCCCCCCTTGATAGTAGAGTTGCTAGGTACTTGTTTGAGAGCCTCTTCAAGGATAGAATGTTGAGAGTAGCACCATTATCTCAACAAAATGAAATGAAATTTCTTGCTTGTCCCACCGGGCATGCCAAAAAAAAATTTCACATAAAACCACACCCTACTAAACATGAGTAAAGTGTTTTAATGACACATGGAAACAACCTCAAGGTTGTGGGACCTTGCAGAAATGAGGTTGAATCTCTAGAGAAGGTCGGCTTCCTCTTCTAAACTAAGTGTGAATGTGTTGGTCTAACCCAACACATGAAACCTATCACTACCCTAATCTAACAAATGACAAAGGAAAAGGGGATAGAACGAAAATATGAAAATGAAAGAAGGTGATGCAACAAGGTGGAAATGTGTTTCTTCATACTTCTAAATAGCATAATACATCAACAAAATAGCTAAAACATACACTCAACCATGAAGATAAGATGATTTTACTCAAACATGCAAGAGATACAATGATAATAGCTAAATTTTATTAACATAAAAGTATAGAAGCAATCCTTACAATGGAAGAATGTAAAAATTATAGTTTCTGCAAGAGAAAACCCTAGACAAGCCAGAGGAAGAACCCCTAAAAAATATAAGAGTGTTGCCTTTATAGTTCAGGCATAATTGAGATGAACAATAACTAACCCTAACCTAGCTAGGTTTACAAATCTGATCACAAAAACCCTAAGATCTATTCAAGAAATGCATGCCTAGATGAAGCATGATCACCATACCCGCTATGAAAATCACACCAAAAGGAACCTAGAGAAAATTAAACTAGCATGCCATCCACCTTTCCATGAAGATTTTCCTAAAAAAGGCATCCAAAATACTCATAAAATGAAGGAAATAGGTATGAGAATGGTCAAATAGGATGAGCAGTAGCAATGAATGGGAATGGCACCCAAAAATCCACTAGGAGAAATCACCAAAATTCATTAAAGATGTCCTCAAAACCCTAAAATTCAAGCTCAGTCGTTGGGAGTAGTTGTGCATTAATGGCATTGGTGAAGAAAATTGTCCCAATTCATGGATCATCGAGGTGTCTGGCTCGAAGAAAACTTTCTAGAAGCTTGTGAATTAAATGGTTTCAACCCTTGAAAATGTCTCTCTGTCGAAGGTTGGGCTTCATGCCTACCGAGAGGGTTGTCTTCATTGAACATCAAATTTCAACGTTGACCATCAGAGATCGAGCATCGGGTCATCAAATGTCAGGAGTAGGACTATCAGCTTATTGCGTACCAAAAGAAGAAATCAAGGGAAATCACAACCATCGAACATGAGCTTGTCGAACATCAAGGGTCAGAGATTTGGGCTCCCTCTTATTGAAGAAAGGTAAGAGGTAGAAGGGAAAGTTGAAGGTTAACCTGCGAAAACCCAACACAATGAACACTACAAGGGTGATTGTCAGACCTTCAGGAATCGAGGAGCGAACTGTTAGATGTCAGTCTACAGTGAAATCGAAGAACTTAAAGGTTGAGTTTGAAGGCTGACCCACGAAACTTCTTAGAAAAATTTGGATCGGTGAAGGAATGGAAGGCTAGAAAGTGGAAGGCCGATGGCCGACACTCGAAACCTAGTTGAAGGGTGGGAAAGGAGATGAAGGATGCAGAAGTGTGGAAGAGGGTGGAGGGAAGACCAACCCTGAAAGCCCAAAAATTTGACACTTACACAAATTTTGAGAAAATCCAAGGTGAGCTTTGATGGTCAGAGGTAAATCCTATTGACTGAGGTAAACAACAAACACCATAAGCACACCTTCAAAATTGCAAGACCTAAAGCATAAGTATGGAGAAACGCAGAGCAAAAACATCTCTCTCAAACACCTCTACAATACATAGTCACACTAGTGAACACAACTTCTCCTGTACGACGATCCAACATACCATCTCTTGAATACAACACCTCTGAACACCTCTCACCAACATATATAAATCACACAGGTAGATCTTCAACCTAGAAGAAATGTAGAGAAAAACTAGAAAATAACTTTGTTACCTAGAAAACCATTGCAACACAATGTTTCCTCTTTCTATTAAATTTTCTCAAAATCACTTGGAAACCAAGTACTAGAGACACATCCTTATCATCTTCAATACTTAAATAACACAAGTGACAATTGCTCATACTCTTGCAACAATATTATTCATCAATATACATCAACGACAACACAAGCTTGTTGAAATCAATGACAACACCAACTGCTCATACTTGTAACACATTCATCCAATAATTCTAGCTCATTTTACCTAGTTACTTTGTATTCTTCAGCAATAATGAGATTTTGCAGTGAAACTCTTAGTGACGAGAGCTTGACCCAATAGGTAGGATGGATTTGGTTTCATAGACCTAGGAATAGGGTGTAGCACTAGTAGGTGTGTGGATACTAGTTTGATAAGCCCACAAGATGGTATTAAACTGTAAGTGTCAATCACGACCAGCTTCATTAATTGTCTTCTTTAGGATCTTAATGATAGTTTTATTAGAAGCCTTAACTTGAACGTTTCCTTGAGGGTCGTAAGGGGTGGAAAAGCAAAGCTAGATATTAAATTACCAACATAGTTCATGGACATCCTGGTTCTTAAAAGGTGCTCTGGATTGTATGTGATAATGGATTGAGGAACTCCATAATGGTAGATGAGGTAGTTCACGATAAACTTGGATATTTGCTTTCCCATTATGTAGGTCATTAGTATTGCTTCAATCTACTTCATAAAGTACTCAGTGGATGTGATGATAAACTTATGACCATTGGAAAAGGTAGGGGTGATTTTACCTATGAGGTAGAATCACCATTATGAAAAAGGCCAAGGTTTGGTGATAGATCTAAGATCTTGAGCTGGAAAATGGATGAGATCCTCATGTTATTGACATTGCATACATTTCTTCACAAACTAATTTTCTTCTTATTCCATAGTAGGCTGATAATATCATGTCCTCAACAATTTTTTGGCCAAGGTTGTGCCACTTGAGTGTGACCCACAAATTCCATCATGTACTTATTTTAAATAAATTGAAGCTTCCTCTTGGTGAAGACATCACAATAATGTTCCTTTGAGACTTCTTCAATAAAGGGTATTACATAAAAGGACAAATTGGGATGCTCTTCTGATAAAATTATTTATTAGGTTAGAGGTAAGATCGAATGGGAGGATATTTTTATGAAGGTAATTGAATATGTCATGATACCATGGAGAACTCTGACCAACAATTTCATACATAAATTTAAATTTTGGTATGTCAAAAGCTAGTACAAGAAGATGCTTAACAAGGAAATCTCATTTCAGTCATCCACTATGACATAGGGAATGGACTGTAATCTGAAATGTCTTCTATAGGCACTATGTATACCCAAAGGGTATCTAACTTCCTATAAAAAGGGTATTCATATCATGCACCCATCTTCCTTGTATGTTTTCATTTGGTACTTCTTGTAGCACAAGGGAAACCTCCGTAGGAATCTCAAATGTTGTGAAAAGTTGCTCATATAACCCTAAACCTCTCACTAGCTTTGTGATATTGATGTCAACATCATACTCCATCACCTTAGTGATCCATCCAGACCCTTTTTCATTGATATCTCTGCTCAACAAGAACTCTTTAACGCTAACATGGGGCACCATTACTTGTATCCTATTATTATACAACATATCTCTAAATTTTTCCAATGCTCTAACAGTAGCAAGAGCTTTCTTTTCAATGTAGCTATACTTGAATTCATAATCTGTTATTCCTTCACTAAAGAAAGAAATTGGTTGCTCTAGATTTTATTTATTTATCTAGGTTAGTACAGTTGATATACTTAATTCACCTCCAAAGGTATAAATAATAAAACCTCTATCATAGTTAGGATTGACAAGGGTAGGAGCTTGAGCAATTTCCTGTTTGATAGCTTCAAAGCTATCTCTACCTTCCTTGGTCCATTTCAAAACCATATTTTTCTTGAGCATAGAAGTAAGAGGCTTTACCAAAGCAGCAAGATTTGTGATGAACCTCCTCAAAAAGTTAATTGTGCCCATGAAACTTTGTAATCCTTTCTCGTGGCTAGGAAGTGGGAAGGCCAAGATGGATTTTACTCTTATGGGATCAATGACCAAGCCATCCTTTGAAACAATGTGCCCAAGTAGCTTTCCCTGATCAGTGGAAAAGACAAAGACACATTTATTTGGATTTAGGGAAATACCATATTCCCTAAATTTCTAAAATACTTGCTCAAGGTGACTAAAATGGTCACTTGCATGCTTTGAAAATATCATGATATCATCCAAGTAGACCAAAATAAATTGTCTAAACACATAAGTTTGAAATGCCATATCCATGGCACTCTGAAAAGTTGCACCTATGTTGGTTAGACCAAAAGGAATTTTACAACAAGCAAAGGTGCCCCACTTTGTAGTAAGCGTTGTCTTATGCTGATCAAATTCTTGGACCAAAATTTGGTTATGCCTAAGTAATTGTCCAAGAAAGAGAACCTTTATGACCCACTGACTCTCCACAAAATCTACTCCAAGGAGAGAATGGGATATAATGATCCTTTAGGGATGCTTTATTTAGATCCCTAAAATCCACACAAAGTCTTATCTCCCCATTCTTTTTTCTATCAAAAATAAGATTTGCAACCCATGATGAATGCTTGATGGGAAAAATTATTCTAGCCTCAATGAATTTGGCCAACTCCTTTCTCATCAAAGGCTCAATCAAAGGATTTATACGTCTATGTTTTTTCCTTACGAGTTTGGCATCTGGATCTAATTCAATACTATGTTGGAAAAGGCTTTGGTAAAAACCCTTTAGGTCTTCATAAGTCCAAGCAACTACATCATTGTATCTATTGCAAAGATCTATGAAAACATCATGTTCAGTAGCAAAGCATACCTTTCCCAAGTTTAGAGACTTTCCCTCTAAAATTTCAATTGGCTTAACGTCACCCTCCTTTGCAGCTAAGTTCATCCTTTTCTTCTTTAACTAATCATTAGGGTTGAAAATACCTTCAAGGGTGATAAGACCATTTAGTAGCTTGTTGCTACTCAACTGCACAATCTGATCACCATATTGATTTTCTAGCTTGGGCTGATTTATTTTAGAAAATTTTGCCTCATCTTGCAAAAAATTCACTATTTGTTGGTCACTATCAAAGAATTACCAATGATCTTGATTATCCAAAATAGCAGGCGTCACCACAAGTCTAATATGATGCTCTTTTTTACTTGTAATATGTGTCGCTATGTCAAACTAAGCACCAATTGTTGCAAGTCTATCAGTGTGTTTATTCTAATCTCTCATAATTGTCTAGATGTTAAAACCTTCAAAGTCCTCAATTAAATCCCAAACCCTATGCTTGTAGAATTTGAGCAGATTATTCTTGGTTGAGCTTTGAGTTTGGACTTGATGAACAGCTAATTCACTATCACCAAAAACATGTAACAATTTGATATTTCTTTTTTTGTGCAAGTTGGAGACCTTGGATGAGTTCTTCATACTCATCCATGTTTTTAGTGAAACTAAATTGAAGCTTGAAAGAGAAATATTACTTTTCCCTGCTTGAAGATACTAGCATAACACCAACACCAGCACCATTTATGTTCCTAAAACCATCAAAAAACATCTGCCACAGTCCCCCTAAATTGTCTTGAGCTTTTATGAGATTGGGGACAGGAGCATTCTCTTCATGAATGCAATAGGTTCCAAGACCAATCTCCTCTTCCTCAACAATAAAAAATGGATCAAAATGTAAAGCGTTTCCCCATTCATCCAACAAAAAATTAGGTACCTCCTCTATAGTATTTGGAAGCTCATGAACATAACACTCTTCCTTTTGATCATGCAATGTATCGTTCATGTTTATTAGACTTGGAGTGTAAGGCTTTGTATGATCCTTTGTTATTGGCTCAGATTTGATGGTTGTTGTAGTGCCATATCTAGTTCTAAATAGAATGTTAGACCAATCAGTAGATAACTACCCACCTATCTTAGTTGTGAAATCCCTTGATAAGAAAATAAAAAAATGACTAGGGAGGTCTATGACTAAAATTTCTTGCAACACATCATAGTTGGGACATGCATGCAAGGAAAATTTTAAGTTTTTAATTAACCCACGGTATTGACAACAGTACCATCCAATTTTAAAACTTGTCTAGTCACTGGTTCATACTTGATGCCAAGCATGTCAACAATCCCCTTAGGCATGACTGACCTACTTGCCCCTAAGTCTATCATACAAATATGCACTATATGATTCCCAATAATTAGAGAAAGGTAGAAGGTAGGTGGATTAGTGACTTTTCTTGAATTCCCCTCCTCTTTAGGTTGCACCAGGCTGATTGATGTAGTCTACTCTTTTTCTTGTACATCACCTATTTGTTTATGCTCCTCTAAAGCCTATTGTAGCAAATCCCTTTGTGATGGAATAGATTGAGCTTCCCACATAGTAACATTTAGATTGGATTTCTTCATTTTCTCCACTATGTTGAAAGGAAGCTAACTATCTTTAGAAGGAACATTTGTAACAGGGTCTATCCTCATTGTTTGTGCATGATCTAATGTTGCTCCACCACTTTTTGAGGCCTATTAACAGGATGATTTGACTGTGGAACCTATGTTGTTCTACTTGATCCAGGAGAATCCAAAAGACCTAAATTTTTTGCAATCCCAGAATCTGATGAAACTAGCACATTTAGATAGAGCTTGTCGACACAATCCTAACGCAACTTGAATCACATCAAAAGGAGACTGTATGAAAAAGTTATGCTTGGTCAAAATTCAGTGGGATTAAAGATTCTAGATGTTGACTCAAAAAAAAAAAATTATCATCTCCAAATCAAACTAAAGCTCGTACTATCATGTATAGCTCATTGAGAGCTTTCCAATGATATGCAAAACATAAGAAATAGAGCTTGTTTTCTCCCGAAGCAGCTAGTCAACATGAGATCAAAGCTGGTCAACTGGAAAAATTAATGATCATGGAACATTTCTCTACTATTTCTATCACGTAGATCTCATTGAGAGCTTTTTGACGCATTTTGAATGGACCAAATTTGAGTTTGTATGTGGAAGTTATGACTAGTCAAAGTGGTGGCATGGCATCACCAAAGCTTGACACTTGGCAGGACACGTGGTGGATGACGTGGTGGGAGCAATGAGTTGGCACTGACATGGACCAACTAAGTGATAAAATAACGATTAAACCATATTTATTAAAGAAAAATTGTTTGGTCTAAAATTTAAACAAAGAGGATTTGGTGGGATTTGATCCCTTGACCTGTGCCTTAAAATCCTCATGCCTTGACCATTGCCCAAGATATAAGGGGAGCCCCTCCCTATATATAAACCTTAAAATAAGCATAAGAAATGTTTTATTTTATGTAATCCATAAAATAAGGAGAAAATTAAGGGAGCCATATAGGTTTTAATAAAACATTAAAATCCAAATCTTTTAAAAATTAAATATTAACCCCCTATTTTTAAAGTTAAACCCATTTAAAGATCAACATCATTTACATGAAGTTATAAAGAGACTACAAATATTACTATTGTGATATGTGAAGATTTTAAAAGAGATTTTAAGAATTATTTTGTACTCAAAATTATAAGAGCCATTAATTTTGAGGGGTTAGAAATTTTAAAGATTTAAATATTATTTTAAGGGGGATATTTGTGATTTACCAATGTATATACGAGATATGGGATGATTTTCAAAATCATATGGTTATGAACCATATTAAGAAAAATTGGTGTATAAAAGGGGGGATTTTTGCTCTTGGAAGCAATGAATTCATTGTGGAGAAACTTAGGCATTTTGGGAGGTTTTTTTTAAGGCTAGTGTTTACACAAAGACACTTGAATTTGTAATCCAAGATAGTGTCTTTAGGTTTTGAGAGAGATTGTGAAGAATTTGAATGCAGGATTGAAGCTTGGATGGTGTACAGAAGTAGTTAAAGCTTGTCATCATTAATCAAGTGGTTCCTCATTGAGAAGCAGACCCAGAGATGTAGCCTGAACATATCAGTGAACTCTATTATCAAATTTCTCATTGTCTCTCTCTATTCTTTCTATGTTTTCTTCCAAAATTTTATTTTCTTCTTTGAGTTCTTATTTGCGACATTTAAGTAATTAGTTAATGTTTCATTAATTTGTGAAACAAATTAAGTGAACTCAATTCTTAATTTCAACGATTAAAGTACATAACTACGCAGTTCTATTTACGATCGAGAAAATCTATAATTAGAATTAAGTGTAAATTATTTTGTAAAACCTTTAATTATAGATCAAGTATGGTATCAAAGTAGTTTAATAGAAAAAATTGCAAGTGGTGAATGTTAACCAGATTGAAATTAAAGCGAGGAGAAGGTGCACTTGAAGAGATTAATCCAAAGATTGGATCAAGGTGAGTTACTCGAAGACAAACCATGGAACAACCAAAAGAAGGAAAATCTTCCAATCCTAAAATCTTTGAGAATGAAGAACAATTTCACAAAGCATTCCTAGACATGAAGATGATGGTGGAAGAGTTGTATAAGAAAAAGAAGAAGGAGAAAGGTGAATCCTCTTCAAAAGATGACAAAGGTAAAGGAGCAAGCAGTGGTGGTGACCCTCCTAAACCTTCGTCTTCACCTTCTTCACCTTCTCCATCCTCTTCATATTCTTCATCTGCTAAGTTTACTTCATCATTACAAGTCAGGGTGGTGGAATTAAGACACAAAAAGCAAGTTGCAAAAAATTATGCTACCAAAGGTGCGCAAATCAAAGCTAGATTGCACTAGTTAAAGATTGACGACTGTGCCTCCAAAGAGTTTTTTTGGCCTTTTGTTCCAGGCACTTATCTCCTAGCATTAAAAAAATTAAAGATGGAATTTAGGTGCTTTTTGAGCTACCTGACATTCTCCAAGCCTTTGTTTGGCATTATGAACAAGTCTTCACTACTCAGGAGTACATGCCATAGCAATAGCGAGCCCTTCAGGATTTTCTTGTTGTTGTGTCAAATAGGCTATCTTCAGCCCAGAAAGTTTTTTGTGAATAATTTTTCATAGTTAAAGACTTAAAAGAATCTATTCATTCTATGGCTAATGACAAAGCCCGGATTGATGGTTTCCCTTGTCAATTTTGCAAGGCCTTGTGGGATTGTGTTGGGCATGACTTGCATAAAGTCTATCTTGAGGCTTTTTATTCCAAATCCTTGGGTAATATAATTAATAAAGGAAATATTAAATTCATACCTAAGTCTAGAAATCTCGAGGATACCTACAACTGGTGGCCTATCATGCTCCTCAATGTCTCTTACAAAATCATCACAAAAGTTTTGGCTCTAAAGATCTACCATCTTTTTCCTCAAATTGTGCACCTAAGGAAAACTAGGTTTATCAAGTCTAGATTTATTCTAGACAATATCATTGTTGTGTGGGAAGGAATGGAGTGGGCCAGGCATTCGGACCAGAAAACTATTTTTCTAAAAATAGACTTTGGTAAAGCCTATGACTACATTGAGTGGCCTTTTATTCTAGCCATGTTGAAAGCCTTGGGGTTTGGTCTTAATTTCACAAAGGTTGTCTGAATGCTCTTCTCAAATGCCTCTACTTGTATCACCATTAATGGTCGTTGATCTCTTACCTTTGGGATATTTCACTCCATTCGGCAAGGATGTTTGCTTCCTCCTTCTCTTTATATGCTTGTTGTCAAAGGATTTGGCTATCTCTTGGCGAATGCAGCTTCTCAACAATGTGTTTAAGGAATTACCCTACCTAACTCCTAGGCTCAACTAGATAATGGTCATTATTTTGATGATGCTTTCCTCACCCTTTAGGAGGAAGAGAATAATATTAAGGTGGCTCTTGAATGTATTAACATTTTTTTCCTTGCATCTGGCTCCACCATTCAATGTCATAAAATTTTGTGCTACAGGCAATCTATTCTTCCCACTCCTCACTGGTTTTAGCAGTATGGTTGGAAATAGATTGGGCTAGGGGAATTCTTTCAGTTTTTGGGCATTCCCTTTGCCTTTTAGGCTTCTCCAGCTGAGTTTTGGCAAGTTTTCCTCTACAAGATTGAGCAAAAGCTGATCTATTGGATTACCAAGACTCTTTCTCTAGCAAGGAAATTTCAAGTGTGTTCTAAGATTTTGGCGGCTACACATGTTTCTTACTCCTCTTGTTGGGCCCCTTCAGATGCTTATTCCAATCTTGAAAAGTTGCTTCGATACTTTCCTTTGGGCCTCTGTAGAGTCCCATAGAGGGTTTTACCATGTTTCCTGGGAGTTTTGTTGCCTTCCCAAAGACTCTAGAGGACTTGGTCTACTCTCCACTCAATGACAAGGGACTTCCTTGCATGTGAAATGGATAATTAGAGCCCTTACTGGAGATGAAGCCTAGAAAATTCTCCTCGGGAATTACATTCAATCTGGCTTTCCTATTCACATACCCACCTACAAAGGGATTAGCTTCCAAACCCTTATGTTCATGAAGGAACCAGTTCAAATTGTGGGAACTTTCATGGCAAAGAGCATTTGGAGAGCCTGGGAGGTAGTTAAGACTTGGCTCCACTAGGTTGGTTGTGGTTTCCGTGATGGGATTTCGCTCAATCAACAAAATGTTTGGTGGTCACCTCTCTTTGCTAGTAATGGTTAGTTTTTGGCCAAGTCGCCTTGGCTTAAGGTGCTAAGGTTCCACAAGAAACGCATTCAAACTTTGCAGCATGTGTTTCACAAACCCACAATGCGTATCATGTCATGGGAAGATTTTTGTGCCCTTTACAAGCTTCAAAACCAAGACTGTGATACTTATGATGGTCTAGTGAATGTTATTCCTATAGATATACTTCATAAGGTAGGAATTTGTGGGTCCAAGTCCTGGTGAAAGGACTGAAAGTGGTACCCAAACACCCCTCTCAAGAATTACAAGCCTAGGCTTGGTTATACTTGGCTTTCACCACACTTTCCAATGATTGAAATTTTTAACCAGAGGTGGCTTCTTCAATCCCTCGCTCATATCTGGTGAAAAATATTCTTTGCCACTTAGTATGCAAGTGTTGAGCCGAAACTTTCCCACTTTTCTTGGTGTATTCTTTTCCAAGGCTTTCATGTGGGGTCTCAGCTTGTTCACTTGGGGTTACAAGACCCTCAATGCCCCTTTTGTAGGAAAGTTGGGTCTTTTAAGCATCTCTTCTGGTTTTGTACCAGAGCTCAGTGGTTTTGGAGTTGGATTCATGACTTCTTTCATCCTTTTAGACGAGAACCCTTCTCTTGGCATATGGTTTTGTTGGGAGACTCGCCCAAACTTCCTACTAAATATACCCAGTTTTGGCACACTTTCAAGGTGTAAATCCTCTTTAATATCTAGAAAGATGGAAATGTATGTAAATTTTCTAACACACAAATGGATAAACATGTTTCTTTGTATTCTAAAGCTATTATTTTCTCTAATGTGCTCTTGCAGATTCAAGTTCAAGCCAGCAAAGTTACACTTGAGGTGGCTCACCGTCGGGTGCTTTTGGATCATTAGGGAAATGCCCCATGTACTATTGCTTTGTTTCCCACTTCGCCCACTTCCTCTTGTAGCCAGTCGCCCTTTCAAGGCTAGCAGCATAGTGGCTTTGCTCACCCCCACTCTCAACCTCCTCTTCAGTGTAGTTCCCATCCTCCTCGATGGACTCGTTCTCCTCCTCCACAGGCTAGCCAAGGGTGGCCCTCTAGAGGAGCAGTGGGGAGTAGCAGTGGTTGTTCTAGGTGGCCCTCTAATGATACTCCTTCTATTGGCTCTGGTTGGCTAGACTCTAGTAAATGCTTTTCACATCTAGCACTTGCAATCTCACCCCAACATGAGGATAAAGATAAATATAAATATGTCAATGATGGCTAGGGTCTTCCTCCTAACATCACTCCAGACCCCGCTGATGTAAAGGGGAAAAACCTGGATGACAAAGACCCTCCTGGATCTACCGGTACTGTTTTGGCCACTTGATGGCCTTTTTTATTTTTGTAATTTTAGACTTCTGGGCTAGGCCCATGTGATTTTTTTTTTGGTTTTCTAGGTGCTTCCCATTTGACTCTCAGGGTGTGCCTTCTTACCACAGACATTTTTTTATGAATATGTATTTTAATCTTTATAATTAATATAGATTAGTGCCTATTCATCAAAAAAAATCATCACATGTTCAGAATGATAAATTTGTTGTAAACACATGAAATTTTAAAATGGTTGTAAATGCAAGCAAGACATTAACCCTCATTTCTATAATAGCTAGTGATATTAAGAATGGAAATGAAACAATTTCTAATCCTGATAAGGTGTCACAGACAACATAGTGTGAGGATCAGTTGTAAGCACATTTAAGCCTTCATCCTAAGGTGGTAAAAGAGGGTTTGAATGTTTCATTTTCTAATGATGTTCTTGTTCAGGAGATTCAACAAGTTGATACTTTTTTCCTTACATCAGTTTATTCAATATTGTTGCTTTTCATTCTACTAATGAGTTCTATGAGGATAGTGGATGCGACAATGAGTATTGATGGGTATTTAGTTGATTGTATCAGCTATGCTATCTCATTCTTCATCTTGTTTGTGATGATTCAAATGATCATGTTGGAATTGTGTGCCTCAATCCCACTAGCCTAAACCTCTAAGAGAGCAATGTTGGTGTGATCGCTGAGAATTTTGGCCGAAGTGTATAAGTGTTTCATGCTTGTACCATTTTACCGCTAGATGATTGTGAGAGAGGTGTGGTAGTGCGGTATACCGTCATACCATGAGAACCTTGTGACTGACTGGCGATAGCGCAGTGATACCACCATACCGTGGTTGTGTTGAAGACCTCCTGTGGCGGTGCGATGTAGTCACTGCCACACCGCAATAGGACTTGGAGGAGCTTGTCGTGGTGTGGTGTAGTCACCACCACACCGCGAGGGTGTTGTGTCTTGGATGTGGCAAAGCAATGGGCGTTTGGATTTATTTGGCTGGATGGAAGATGTTGACTTGGATAACTACCGATGTGTTTGATGTTCATTAAAGGATCATGAATGAGTTGGAGAAGTCTATTCGATGTCCAAGATCGGTTGTCAAAAAAAGGAAAATGAATTGATCTACAAAGGAAGTTGAACTGTTTCTTGTCAGTAGAGAATGAATAGTATAAACATTGAACATTATGCAATAAGAAAAAGAGGAGGAAGATCTAAGCAAGGTTATGTTGTCGAAATCTCTCCTAATAGAATGTCTTTATCAATCTTCCATTGTTAAATTTGCATTGTATACTATGTGAGAGTATTGTAACAGTGTGAAGGTTGTAATGGACTGAGAGGTTGATCAAGGAAATGAAAAAAGGGGAGAGAGGGAAATAGAATAGGATTGTTTCCAATTTGTCTCTAGAATGAAACATGATGTAATCTCTGTAAAGGCTTAGTGCTTGAGTTGTATTTGTAACTGTTATGTTGCATGAATAATACAATGGTGATCTGGGCTTTTGGAGTTTGGGGTTTTTTACCCAAAAGGGTTTTCCCCACGTAAATCTGTGTGTTCTAATCTTATGTTCCATCTTTCATGTTTGTTGAATATATTTATGCAAGTTGTTGAAACTGAATTTACATGTGCTTCTCTCAAAAGGATTAATGTGGGAAATGAATTGTGTCTAATTCTTCTTTGTGACATATTTGTATGTGTCTTTAAGGAAATTTAATGAAATTAAAAGTTAATGAAGGCACTATTGTTCTTGGATGTCTTTGAGATGATCAAAATTTCCCAACAAGTGGTATTAGAGCCTTCTTTTGGTTGTTGGTTCTAGGTATTTCTCCTATGAAGATTTCTTAGTCTATTAGGCTTGAGAAAATTTGGTGGAATCGACTGATGTATTAATCCTTTGGTGAGTGGAAGTCTTGTGGTATTCAAAGATAGCACGCGGCTTGAAGGATGGTGAAGATGGAGACAATGGAGTTGGTCATGTTGAATTGTTGTGATTTGTGACTCCTAGTTGGCAACGGTATAACCTTAATGTATGAGGTGGAATTTTCTGCTTCATAGTTGTTTAGCTGTAATGCTCTCATATTGGTTGTCTATGTAAGAGGCCCCTTGGTAATATGGAGAGGCGTGGGTTGTTTCTCAGCCATGGAAGAGAGTGCTTATGTTGGGTGGTGTTTCCTGGTGTTGGAAGGCATTGTTTTTCGTTAACCTCGAATGCATGAAGGCTATGGATTTAATCATTGGATGATTTGAAAGCTTTTGAAATAGCCTATCTTTTTCTCAGATGCATGTGCATATTGGTGATTTTGGAATTGGCTTGAAATTAGCCTAGGGTTCTTGAACTGTTGTTTCTTTTTTCTTAAGGATGTATTGTACCTACATGTTTCTTTTATTGTTTTGCAAGTTTTACGTGGTCAAGAAAACTTGTTGTTTTGTGGATCTGCTGAAGAGCTATTTTCTAGACCCTTGCTTCCTCGGGGTGCTACTAGATGAGTTAGTTGCAGCTCACCTTGAATGCTTTGTGCATGATTAGAGAAGGTGTGATTCTTTCTCTGCATAGAAATTTTTGGTATATAATTAGTCACTCAACGTTTCTATGGTAATGCTTGATGGATTCCTAGACTATGGTGCTTGGTGTGGACATGTTTGGAAAATTGGATATGTACTTGATCTAGTGTTTTGAGTTAGGGTGTCTACATGTTTGTTCTCTTGTGAGACCTCATATTGTGAAAGACATTGATGTGGTAGTGAGTCTTCATGTTTCATTAATTGGATATATGAGTTGTTCAATGATGTGGGTTGTCTTTACCTACTTAATTGTTAAGAGAACTCAAACGTGGGTTGTCTATATCCACGCAATTCGATTAAGTGTTCATGTAGACTTGATAGTTGGCCTAGTTTGTGGTCACTTGTGCATTGGTGTGACTATTTTGAGGTAAGAGGATGGATGATAAGTGAGTTCCTGGATAGTCGATTATGGAGTCATGTAGCATGGAGAATCTCCTCACTTATGAGATCTTGGTTTCACTTGGGATAATTAGCAATACAGCTATATGTTTGTGGACCTAGAAGTTCTTTTTCAGTTTTGGAGATAGTTGGTCATGATGCTTGTAAAGCTCAGTATCATTGTTTAGTTGGAGCTTTAGCAATGACTAGAAATTCATCACTATGTGGTGAATAATCTTTTTTAGTGATGCAGATGTTTCTAGGAGGAACTCTTTGACCTTGTTGTTGTAGAAAGGTTCTTTTGCATTTGTAGAGTCACTATTTGAATATGGTTAGAATTTTGAGACCGTGGAGGACTTGTGGGTTCTTTGGGTTGAGGTGTTGTTGGTGCTTGACAGGTGATGTTGGTACAGAGCTTGTTTGTTTTATGTCATGGTATACTCTTGCTTATGCACTAGATTTTTGACATTGTGCATTGATCTTGAGACATTGATTTCTTCACTTGGAGCCTAGTATCTCCTAAGAGGGGATGGTAAGATCATGATGTCATGATAAGTTCCTGATTCAAATGATTGGAGCTTTGACAGTGGTCTGGTAATTCCTTATGTATTGGGTGCTTTGATCATTTTCCTAATACTTCATAATAGTGCAATGATGCATTTGGAGTTTAGTATGAGATGATCGATTGCCAGTACTCATGGATACATGGAATGAGGTGAGGTTGTATTTGATTGTTGCTTTTGATGATATTTCAACAGAAATTCCAAGAAGCCTACACCTTGGTTAGATGTGAGCTCAATAGAGACCTATGAGGAGATTGCTCTTCGATTAGTCATGATGACTTGCATGTCTTGGAGGAGCGTTCTTATTCCCCACTCTTGGTTTGCTCGACAGTTTATTACTTGAGAGGTATTTCCCATTGTTTCTCTCAGTTACTTTATGCTTTCTTTCTTTGACATGGATCTTGAGCTGATGTTAGATGGTTCTAGAGGATTCATTGTGAGAGATGGATAGCATGTTTATCTCCTTGGGTTTGTATTTTTCATCTATAATGGTCATAGGGGATGATAGTGGGCTAATTTCCTGAGAAGGGAAATAGAGTGGTTTGGTCTTCTTTGAGAGGCTTACATCCATGTGTTGTGTTTGATCTTGGAGATTGAATAGTTGGGTGTTGTTATGCTATTCTCTTTGGGGTGTTTTGAAGAAGATCATACTTGTCACAGCTGGCTTTTAGAGGTGTATGTAGGAGGATGTTCTATAGGTACATGATGTGCAGTTTTTCTCTCTTTAGTCTTAGTTATCTTCCTGAAGGTTTGATTTCATATCACATTGGCCTAAGATTTGGTTAGAGCTTGTGTTTTTCACTCAAGTTGTAGGGTGATAACTTGAAGGTTCTTTTTCTCTTTCTTGTGTTAGGTGTGAAGAACTTGGGAGAGCTGTGAAGACTGGTGGTGAGAATTGTTCTTGCAGAATTTGAAGCTTGTGCATATCATTGTGGATGTTTCCTTGGTACTACATGGTTACACTTTCTATGTGCTATCATTGGTAGACTTTTTATTCTTTCAATATTTCATATTTGGCATTTCTCATGTAGTGTGAGTTCCTAAAAGTGTTTATTCTTCATCGACTTGTATACACATGGAGCTTGCAGTTGTAAGCACATGGGTTGGTTATGTTGGTGGCATAAGTTTACTAATGTTTGATACCTTTAAGGTATGGATGATTGGATGATCTAGCACTTGTTGTGGGTGTTATTTTTAGTCACGTGGGTTTATTAGTTGGATAGAAGCAGTTAGTCTAATTGTTGTTCTAGCTAATGTTTTTATCTTATTTTTTGGAGTGATGTCAGTTTCTTGTTGTTGATATCATTGGGATCCTTTTCTTGTGTTCATTGGACTGGTGCATATTCACCTTGGCTTGTACCTTTCTTCCATAGGTGGCATGTTGGAGGATGATAGGGATTGTTTCCTAAATAGTGGATATCTTAGATGTTGTTGCAAAATTCTTGATGGATCATGAGAGCATGTTTGAGATCTATGTGGTTTCATGGAAGGTTGTGATCATTTGCAATGTTGGATAGTTAGTTGCAGTTGGATACTTGATTTTTATGCAAATTGTCTGGTAGACTGTTATCTGTGGAAATTTGTTGATTGGGTGTCCTGAGTACTATTGGCATTAATGTAATCTTAGTTGTTCCTGAGTGTTCTGGAGGTTCCAGTGTGATCTTCGTCAAGTGGGAAATTTTTGGAATTGTGTGCCTCAATCCCACTGGCTTAAACCTCTGAGGGAGAAATGTCTATGTGATCGTTGAAAATTCTATCCAAAGTGTATAAGTGTTTCATGCTTGTACTATTGTACAACTAGATGATTGTGAGAGATGTGTGGTAGTGTGGTATACCGCCATACCACGAGAGCCTTGTCACTAACTGGTGGTAGCACGGTGATATCGTCATACCATGGTTGTGTTGAAGACCTCCTACAGTGATGCGGTGTATTCACCGCCACACCATGATAGGACTTTGAGGAGCCTGCGATGGTGTGGTGTAGTCACTGCCACACCGCAAGGGTGTTTTTTCTTGGCTACGATAGAGCAGTGGGCGTTTGGATTTATTTGGATAGATGGAAGACATAGACTTGGTTGACTACCAATGTGTTTCATGTTCATTGGAGGATCACGAATGAGTTGGAGAAGTTTGTTTGATGTCCAAGACCCATTGATGGTTGGTCCAACAAAAGGAAAACAAACTGATCTACAGAGGAATTTGAACTGTTTCCTATTAGTAGAGAACGAATGGTATAAACATTGAACATTCTAGAATAAGAAAAAGAGGAGGAAGATCTAAGCAAGGTTATGTTGTCAAAATCTCTCCTGATAGAATTTCTTGATTCATCTTTCGTTGTTAAATCTACATTGTATACTACGTGAGAGTATTGTAACAATGTGAAGGTTGTAATGGACTGAGAGGTTGATCAAGGAAATGAAAAAAGGGGAGAGAGGGAAACAGAACAGGGTTGCTAGCAGTTTGTTTCCAAAATGAAGCATTATGTAATCTTTGTAAAGGCTTAGTGCTTGAGTTGTATTTGTAACTGTTTTGTTGCATGAATAATACAATGGTGATCTGGGCTTTTGGAGTGTGGATTTTTTTACCCTTTTCCCCACATAAATATGTGTGTTCTAATCTTTTGTTCCATCTTTCATGTTTGTTGAATCTATTTATGCAAGTTGTTGAACCTGAATTTACATGTGCTTTTCTCAGAAGGATTAATGTGGGAAATGAACTATGTATGATTCTGCTTTGTGACATAGTTGTACATGTCTTTGAGGAAATTTAATGAAATTAAAAGTTAATGAAGGCACTATTGTTCTTGGATGTCTCTGAGATGATCAAAATTTCCCAACAGATCAGAATTCCAACAAGGTGGATAGATGATACTGGGCAAGTGAGGCAACAATTCCCTTACTCAAATTCTATGAAAAATAGACTTTTGGTGGTCCAAAAGATTCTCAATTGTGAGGAATAATCCAAGAGGATCCAAAAGACCTAAAATATTTACAATCCTAGAATCCAACAAAACTAGAATTTTTAGATAGAGCTCACCAACATGATCCTAACACAACTTGAATCACATCAAAAGGAGACCGTACGCAAAATTTATGCTCAATTAAAGTTTGGTGGGGTCAGAGATTCTAGATGTTGACTCAAGGCCAAAAAAATTGATCATATCCAAATCAAGTTGAAACTTGTACAATCACATAGAGCTCATTGAGATCTTTCCAAAGTTATGCAGAATGTAAGAAATAGAGCTCATTTGCTCCTGATGCAGTTGGTCAAAGTTTGGTCAACATGAGGTCAAAGCTAGTCAAATGGAAAAATTAATGATCATGGAACATTTCTCTACCAGTTCCATCGTGTAGAGCTCATTGAGAGATTTCTGATGTATTTTGAATGGACCAAATTCGAGTCGATATGTGGAAGTTATGATCAGTCAAAGTGGTGACATGGCATCACCAAAGCTTGACACTTGGCATGACACATGGCAAATGATGTAGTGGGAGAAATGAGTTGCCACTGACATGGACCAACTAAGTGATAAAATAAGGATTAAACCATATTTATTAAAGAAAAAGAATTCGGTCTAAAATTTAAACAAAGAGGATTTGGTGGGATTTGATCCCTTAACCTGTGCCTTAAAATCTTCTTGCCTTGATCGTTGCACAAGATATAAGGGGAGCCCCTCCCTATATATAAACCTTAAAATAAGCATAAGAATTGCTTTATTTTATGTAAACCATAAAATTAAGAGAAAATTAAGAGAGGCACACGGGTTTTAAAAAAGCATTAAAAGGCAAATCTTATAAAAATTAAATATTAACCCCCTATTTTTAAAGTTAAACCCATTTAAAGATCAAAGTCGTTTACATGAAGTTATAAAGAGGCTACAAATATTACTATTGTAATATGTAAATAGTTTAAAAGGGATTTTAAGAATTTTTTGTAAGGCTCAAAATTATAAGAGCCATTAATTTTGAGGGGTTAGAAATTTTAAAGATTTAAATATTATTTTATGAGAGATATTTGTGATTTACCAATGTAAATAGGAGATATGGAATGATTTTCACAATCATATGGTTATGAACCATATTAAGCAAAATTGGTGTATAAAAGGGGGGATTTTTGCTCTTGGAAGCAATGAATTCATTATGGAGAAACTTAGGCATTTTGGGAGGAATTTTTTTTTAAGGCTAGTGTTTAGACAAAAGACACTTGAATTTGTAATCCAAGATAGTGTCTTTAGGTTCTGATAAAAATTGTGGAGAATTTGAATGAAGGATTGAAGCTTGGATGGTGTACAAAAGCAGTTAAAGCTTGTCATCATTATTAAAGCAGTTCATCAATGAGAAGCAGACCTGAAGATGTAGCTCGAACATATGGGTGAACATTGTTATCAAATTTCTTATTATCTCTCTATTCTTTCTATGTTTCCTTCCATCATTTTAATTTATTCTTTGAGCTCTTATTTGTGACATTTAAGTAATTAGTTAATGTTTCATTAATTTGTGTAATGAGTTAAGTGAACTCAATTTTGTAATTTCAACAGATAAAGTACATAACCACACAGTTCTATTTATGATCAAGAAAATTTGTAATTAGAATTAAGTGAAAATTATCTTGTAAAACCTTTAATTACAGATCACTACCTGTTGGTCTAGTATTTACAGCATTTTGAGATGGTTGGAAACATGATGGCTGCCCAACCATGGAAGATGTACCACCCTCCATTGCTCTTTTCTTTGATCTTGTATTATGTGCTATTGCATCGGTATCCGCTTGATTTAAACACCACATAAATCTTCATTACCCCAAATTATAACAAATGAAGAGTCACCTCTTTCATGATTTTGATTATTAGTAGTTGTTTGGTTCATGCCAAGTTGTTGCTCTGAAGTAGAGGTCTCATTTTGAGCTAGTAAAATTTGCACAAACTCGTCATTTTGACAAGCATTTTGATTATGAGCATGCTCACAAGGGTAACACCACTCTTGCTCTTGAGTTAGATTATTTTGTATTGGGTCAAAATCTTTAGAAGTGAAGGTAGTAGGTGTGTGCATGTTATTCAAAGGTTTAACATGACTCCACTGATTTTGTCCTTGATAAGAAGGCCTATTTTGCTAATAACCTTGATTTTTAGGCTGATAGGGCCTATTGTTTTGAGGTTGTTTCCTATCCAATGCTATTAACTTGTTGTTCATATTCTGGAGCAAGGTGCCCCAATCTTTTGGAAGTGTAGCAAGAGTGTAAGGCTAGTTTGTGGGAACCATTCAAGTACTAGCCATCGGGATAGGAGCCAATGTGGATTATGGAGGAAGCTCTAGAAATAAAGGCATTGGTGGTCTAGGAGCTATCTTTCCAGCTTGTATTAAATAATTTTCTACCCTTATAGCAAGATCATATGCTACAGGTAAAGTGAAAAGACCCAATAATTGAATCATAATAGCTATGTCACTGTTAAGAGCCCTCAAGAAATACAAAAAATCATGCTCAGCTGAAGGCCTAATCATGGTAGCAATTCTATCCCAAGCCCTTTGAAATTTTTAATTCAAGTCACTCATGAATTCATGAGATGCTCTTTTGATTGTTGTCAACTATTCTACTAGGGATATATGGTCACTTTTATCTTCAAAATGATTGCATAACTTCTCCCCCTAATTCATCCCAATTGTGACTGGTGTTAGGTGAAAGACCTCTATACCACTATAATGATTTTCCTTCTATGGAAGTGGCAAGCAACCTAACAGCCACATTTTCTTCTGTTATATCATGCACCAATCATATGTTTTCCACATCTATGATATATTTTGTTAGAGTAGTAGACGTTTCACAAGTAAAATCAGGAATACTTTTGAGGGCATTGATTGGCATATCATCCTTTTGGGATAAAATTAAGGGGCTTCCACCAATAAAAGACACAAAAGGTTGATTTCTAGCCCTATGCAATAAATTTTTGTTTGTATGAGCAACACGTGTCCTAGTCTAAAATAATCTACTCATAGGTGGCATAGATTAAGCTCTAGGAGATGGACTTATACTCCTATTTCTTCTTATAGGTGAAAAATATTTTTCTATTTCTTATTCTAAAAGTAGAAAATGAGAGTTGTATGTATTGGAAATTACCTCTAGAAGATGCGCTTATTTATATTCTTAGCATGAATGTGCAGGTTTGATCTTGAACCAAGAGTTCTAGGTAGCAGCAAGGTCACCAATTTGTATGTAGAGTCCTCGCTTGATAGTAGAGTTTCCAGGTACTTGTTTGAGAGTCTCTTCAAGGATAGAATATTGTGAGCAACACCACTTTCTTAACAAAATGAAATGAAATTTCTTGCTTGTTCCACTGGGTGTGCCAAAAACTATTATTACATAAAACCGCACCCTATTGAACAAGAGTTCAATGTTTCAATGACACAATGGAAACAACCTCAAGGTTGTGGGACCTTGTGCGAATGAGCTTGAATCTCAAGAGAAGGACAACTTCCTCTTCTAAACTAAGTGCAAATGTGTTGGTCTAACCTAGCACATGAAACCTATCACTACCCTAATCAAACAAATTATAGAGGAAAAGAGGATAGAAGGGAATCATGAAAATGAAAGAAGGTGATGCACCAAGGTATAAATGTGTTTATTCATGCTTCTAAATAGCATAATACATCAACAAAATAGCTAAAACATACACTCAACCATGAAGGTAAGATGATTTTACTCAAACATGCAAGAGATACATTGATAATAGTTGAATTTTATTACCATAAAAGGATGGAAGCAATCCTTACAATGGCATAATGTTAAAATTATAGTTTCTACAAGAGAAAACCCTAGAGAAGATAGAGGAAGAACCCCCAAAAAATAGACAAGTGTTACCTTTATAGTTCAGGCATAATTGAGATGAACAATAACTGATCCTAACCCAACTAGGGTTACAAATATGATCACAGAAACCCTAATATCTATTCAAGAAATTCATGCCTAGATGAAGCATGGTCGCCATACCTACTATGCAAATCATGCCAAAAGGAGCTTGGAGAAAATGAAACCAGCATGCCATCCACATTGCCATGAAGATTTTCCTAAAAAAGGCATCCAAAATCCCCATGAAATCAAGGAAATAGGTATGAGAATGGTCAAAGAGGATGAGCAGTAGCAATGAATGGGCATGGTGCCCACAAATCCACCAGGAGAAGTTACCAAAATGCATTAAAGATGTGCTCGAAACCCTAAAATTCAAACTCGATCATTGGGAGTAATTGTGCATTAATGGCATTGGTGAAGAAAATTGTGCCGATTTGTGCATTGTTGGGGCATCTGGCCCGAAGAAAACCTTTGAGAAGCTTGTGAATTAAATGGTTTCAACCCCCGAAAATGTATCTCTATCGAGGGTTAGACTTCGGGCCTAACTCGTGTTGTCTTCATTGAACATCAAACTTTAGCGCTGAACCATCAAAGATCGGGTGTCGAGTCGTCAAATTTTGGGAGTTGGACCATTGGTTTATTGCCAAAAGAAGAAATTGGGGGAAATCACAAACACTGAACATGAGCTTGTCAAACATTGGAGGTCATAGATTTACGCTACCTATTACTGAAGAAAGGTAAGAGGTAGAAGGGAAGGTCGACCTGCAAAAACCCAACACAATGAAGATTGCAAGGGTGATCGTCAGAACTTTTGGAATCGGGAAGCAAACTTTCTAATACTGGTCTATGGTGAAACCGAAGAAGTTAAAGGGGAAGGTCGAAAGCTAACCCCCGAAACTTCTTACATGAATTTAGATCAATGAAGTAATGGAAGGTTGGAAAGGGGAAGTTCAGTGGTCGACACCCGAGGCATAGTTGAAGGGTGGGAAAGGAGATGAAGGATGCAGAAGTGTGGCAAAGGGTGGAGGGAAGACCAACCCTAGAAGCCTGAAAATTTAACACTTAGATAAATTTTAAGAAAAGCCAATCCAAGCTTCAATGGTTAGAGGTAAGGTATGAGTCTTATCTTAAGAGATTGATAGAAGGTAATGGGGAAGACTGAAGGCTAAAGGCCAATGGAAGAAAAGGGAAGGAAGGGGAGAAGGAGAAAGCAAGCAAGAAGGTAAGCAGGTAAGGGATAGTCCAAAAACCTAAAATTCTAGGACTTAGCCAAACTTGGAACACTTTAAGGGAAACACATGCAAGATGACCCATAGAATATCACTCAGATCGGATATAAATGATGGGTCCTCAAATGGGGGCATGAAATGACAACATTTATGTGATTTATGTGGGATGATTTCCTACTAATCATGGAGTCCATAGGCCTTATCAATCCATTGGGCATGGGGTCATGAGGGTAGAACTTCAACAGTTAGGCCTTCTCATAGCAAAACAAAACATGTATAGCTATACTTGGAGAAAAGCATGGAATCTAGGAACATGCATTCCCTTAAGAAGAATGTAGGGTGCATAAAGCACTTCAAGGAAAGTAAAACATTTACAATATATACATGAAAACTTAAAACTTATCATAAATAAGGTTTGATATGAATCCCATTGACTGAGATTGGAAGAACCTCACCGTCCAACTTGGAAAGATTAAATGCATTGGCCTCCTTGCAACTAGTGTTGACATATGGACCACTCCAAATAGCATCAAACTTAGGAGTGCTAAATCTTGTAACAATTCCATTAAGGAATTCTAAAACTGAAGCATCAGTGGCATACTTCAAAGCAATTGCCTATGTCCACCTTGTAAAGTAATTTGTGGCTGTTAAAATCCACTTATGACCAACACTTGATGGTGGATTTATAATGCCAATAAAATCCAAACTCCAAATAGCATCAAACTTAGAAAGAGTTCTAAATCTTGTGTATAAGCGTGAATTTGCACCCCATGTGCAAATCCCCTTTTTTCTTTTATCCACCTTAGAGACCAAGTTTGGAGGCTTAATTCCACCTAAGCCCACTGCTTACATCCCACTTGGTGCCTTTTTTGAGCATTGGTGGAGGCATTTCTATCAGGGACGCCCATGCAACACACATACATTCATGTGACACGCTTACGTCCCTAGCAGATTCTTGTGGCTGAACCTACAGAGGCGTTACTCTTCTCATTGGAGGTGAAGTTGTAACACCCCCTTCAGTCGACCAACCTGAATATGGTCATTTTCTTCCCTCTTCCTTCAAATTCTCTCTTAATTCCTTCATTGCAAGCTTCAAAAATCTCTACACATCTTCTTCACAACTCCAAGCATTCAACTTCACACTCTTTTGCATCCACTATAATCTTCAAGCAACATTCTTGCATTCCATAGCAGCCAAAGCAACACTCTACCACATGGATAGAGAAATTTTGGGACCACGCCATTGCAGAAGGGGATTGATTTCCTCTCATTTTCTCCCCCAAGCAGCCTTGAGTGCTCTTGGTGGAGGTGGTAAGCTTCCCTCTCCTCTCCTCTATCATTTGGTTGAGTTAGCACTTTACTATTTTGTAGTGTTCTTTTTCTCTTTATTGTATTGTTTCCTTTATCTCATTTCTTTGGTTGTCCATGGAGGTGAGAACACCTAAATGGGGGTCTGACTGAGGAAGACCCCTATATAACCACCCAACATTCTCCTCTCTTTTTGTGTGTAGGAGTGTGTGCTTCTCAAAGGATCAGCTGGTGAATGAATTCCTTGGTGAGATTCTCCTTGCTCTCTTTACTCTTGCATATTTGCTTTATAACATTAGAGAGTATTTCATTTATTTAATCACATCATTCTAGCCCTTTAGTTATTCAGTTGGGCCATTAGCTAGTTTTGTTGGTTTGACCTCATCTTCGCTATTGTCTAGTCGTATAGACGCTAACGCACTTTTGAGATGCCAACGTGGTACATCGACGTCTAGAGACTGTGCTTTCATCCTTGGGAAAAGAGCTTCCCAAGGTGTAGTGTTGGACCTAAAAACTGGCTTGCCTAACCCCTTCCTATGTTTCAGGTTTGCAGAGTAACTGAGAGGCTTCACGGTCCTTGTTACTTTCATCTTGCATTTCCTTACACTACACTTAGCTGAAGTAAGTTAGGGCAACTTCTTGCGTCTTGACCCTCCATGACCTAGGGTCTTGCATGCATCAGTCCCCCTCTCTTACATCTTGTAACAATTCCATCAAGGAATTCTAAAATTGAAGCATCAATGGCATACTTCAAAGCAATTGCCTATGTCCATCTTGTAAAGTAATCTATGGTTGTTAAAATCCACTTATGACCAACACTTGATGGTGGATTTATAATGCCAATAAAATTCAAACCCCACTGTGCAAATGGTTGATCAACTTGAATGGGGTGAAGAGGGAAGGCAGCCAACTTTTTCTTTACAAAAAATAAATCACACTTTTTACAATTTCTCACCCATTTGTGAGCGTCATTGAACAAAGTTGGCCAATAATAACCAACCCTCATAATCTTTGCGGCAATAGTCCTTGCAGAAATATGGCCACCTAAAGAGCCATCATGTAATTCATTTAGCATTCTACTAGCCTGATCTTCCTCTATGCATCTTAATTGAACTCCATTGAAATCCTTTCTAAAGAGTATGCCATCATGCACTATGACATAGGGAATGGACTGTAATCTGAAATGTATTATTATTTCCCTATCTACACCCAAAGGATATCTACCTTCCTGTGAAAAGGTAGTCATATGATGCACACAGCTTCCTTGTATGTTTCCATTTGGTGCTTGTTGTTTCTGTAGCACAAGGGCAGCCTTTGTAGGAGTCTCAAATGTTAAGACAAGTTGCTCACATAACCCTAAACCTCTCACTAGCTTAGTGATCTTGATGTCAAAATCATACTCCATCACCTTGGTGATCTATCCAACCTTTTCTCATTGATATCTCTTCTCAATAGGAACTCTTTAATGATGATATGGGGCACCATTAGTTGTATCCTATTATTAGACAACATATGTCTGAATTTTTTCAGTGCTCTAACTGTAGTAAGAGCTTGTTTTCAATGTATCTATACTTGACTTCATAATCTTTGAGTCCTTGACTAAATAAAATAATGGGCTGCTCCAAATTTTCTTTATTTAGTTGGGTTACTATAGCTAATATACTTGCTTCACCTCCAAAGGTATAAAGAATAAAATACTTGTCATAGTCAAGATTGACAAGGGCAGGAGCTTGAGCAATTTCTTGTTTAATAGCTTCAAAGCTATCTCTACCTTCCTTGGTCCATTTGAAAACCATATTTTTCTTGAGCATAGAAGTAAGATGCTTTACCAAAGCAACAAGATTTGGGATGAACCTCCTCACAAAGTTAATTTTTCCCAAGAAACTTTGTAATCCTTTCTTGTGGCTAGAAAGTGGGATGGCCAAGATGGATTTTACTCTTGTGGGATCAATGACCAAGCCATCCTTTGAAACAATGTTCCCAAGAAGCTTGCCCTGATCAGTGGCAAAGACACATATATTTGGATTTAGCGAAATACCATATTCCCTACATTTTTGAAATACTTGCTCAAGGTGACTAAAATGGTCACTTGCATGCTTTGAAAACACTGTGATATCATCCACATAGACCAAAACAAACTATCTAAACACACCTTGAAATTCCATATCCATGGCTCTTTGAAAAGTGGCAACTACATTGATTAGACCAAAAGGCATTTTACTATAAGCATAGATGCCCCACTTTGTAGTAAATGTTGTCTTATGCTAATCAGTTGCTTGGACTAGAATTTGGTTATAGCCTGAATAATTGTCCAAGAAAGAAAACCTTTCTGACCCACTGACTCTTTGCAAAATCTTCTCCATGGAGGGAAGGGGATAATGATCCTTTAGTGATGCTTTATTAGATCCCTAAAATCCACACAAAGTCTTATATCCCCATTCTTCTATCTGTCAGGAATAAGATTTGCAACCCATGAAGAATGTAATTTTTTTTACATGTGGATAAAATCCACACAAAGTCTTATCTCCCCATTCTTTTATCTGTTAGCTCTGGAACCTATGAGCTCATCATTCTAGGGCCTCAATCAATTTGGCCAACTCCTTTCTCATCAAAGGCTCAATCTTATGATTTTTATGCCTTTTTTTTTCCTTACGAGTTTCGCATCTAGATCTAATTCAATAGAATGTTGGAAAAGGCTTAGGTAAAAACCCTTTAGATCTTCATAATTCTAAGCAACTACATTGTTGTATCTATTGTAAATATCTATGAAAACACCATGTTCAGCAGCGAAGCATACCTTTCCCAAGTTTAGGGACTTTCCCTCTGAAATTTCAATTGGCTTATACTCACCCTCCTTTGCACAGCTAAGTTCATCCTTTTATGCTTTAACTAATCATCAAGGTTGAAAATACCTTCAAGGGTGATAACACCATTTGGTATCTTTTTGCTACTCAACTGCACAATCTAATCACCATACTGATTTTCCAACTTGGACTGATTTCTTTTAGAAAATTCTGCCTCATCTTGTAGAAAGTTCACAATCTGTTGGTCACTATCAAAGACTTACTAGTGATTTTGATTATCTAGAACATCACGTCTCACCACAAGTCTAATATGTTGCTCCTTTTTACTTGCAATATGTGCTTGTATGTCAAACTAAGCACCAATTGTTGCAAGTCTATCAACGTGTTTATTCTAATCTTTCAAAATTATTTGGATGTTAAAACCTTCAAAGTCCTCAATTAAATCCCAAACCCTATGCTTACAGGATTTGAGCAGATTATTCTTGGTTGAACTTTGAGTTTGGACTTGATGAAAAACCAATTCACTATCACCAAAAACCTATAATAATTTGATATTTCTTTTTTGTGCAAGTTGGAGACCTTAGATGAGTGATTCATACTCAACCACGTTGTTAGTGCAACTAAATTGAAGCTTGAAAGAGAAATGGTGCTTTTCCTTGCTCAGAGATACTAGCATAACACCAACACTAGCACCATTTATGTTCCTAGAACCATTTAAAAACATCTGCCACAATCCCCCTAAATATTCTTAAGCTTTTATGAGATTGGGAATAGGAGAATTCTCTTCAGGTTCATGCAATAGGTGCCAAGACCAGTCTCCTCTTCCTCAACAATAACAAATGGATCAAAATATAAAGCATTGCCCCATTCATTCAACAAACAATGAGGTACCTCCTCTATAGGATTTGCAGGCTCATGAACATAACACTCTTCCTTTTGATCATGCAATGTACCATTCATGTTTATTGCAATAGGAGTGTAAGGTTCTATATGATCATTTGCTATGGGCTCAAATTTGATGGTTGCTTTAGTGTCATATCTAGTTCTAAATAGCATTTGAGACCAATTAGCAGATGAGTACCCACCTATGTTAGCTATGAAATCCCTAGACAAGCAAATGAAACAATGAGCAAGGAGGTCTATGACTAAAATTTCTTGCAACACATCATAACCAGGACATGCATTCAAGGACAATTTTAAGTTTTTAATTACCCCCACGATATTGATAGTAGTACCATCAAATTGTAAAAAATTTCTAGTCATTGGTTCATAGTTGATGCCAAGCATGTCAGTAATCACCTTAGGCATGACTGAACTACTTTCCCTTGAGTCTATCATACAATTATGGACTGTGATTTCCAATGGGTATGTGCAGGATCATGATGGGCCAAAAAGTGGTGATATGATGGGTATGTGGTTGACGACTTTTTTTTACCCAAAATTGATGAAACCAAAAGGGTTTTTAAAGGAGATTCTCAACTTTCCACCAATATAAATTATGCTTTACTTTGAATTTAATAAATAATTATTATTCATTTTCTATTTGAATTACGACTAAATTCATGATTGATAGGCCGATTGAAAAACATCTATAGCTTTCAAATGGTATCACATTTTTTGAATACAAAATATTTGTCACATTCTATGCTTTGCATACTATAGGATTAAGAAAAAATGAATTTCATGAAGTTTTGACCAACTTAAAGTGGTTAGACATACGATTTTTTATTTTTTAAAAGTTGTAATAAAAAATTCATAATTAATTATTTACTTGGAAAAAAATTATAAAAAAAAATGCATCACATTGGGACATGAGTCCTCTACTTGTATCTAAAATCTTTTAAAAATATATTATAATTTTATTGTAGTTAGGGTGGTCAAATAGACACCTACTTATTTTTTCCTAAAATTTAAGTACTACTGCATTGAAATTTCAAATTTTCACCAAATAGATTTTAAAAAAAACCTAGTAGTTTAGAAACTACATTCAATTTTCTATAGATTATGTTGTTACATATTTTTAAAATAATATAGATAACTTATTCAAATTTTTACGTCAAGTTGCCTAACTCTAATTTTTCTAAATTTTCATTGCCACTTAAGGGCCTATTTTTTCCATGATGATCCTGCACATACCCCAATAATTAGAGAAAGCTAGAAGGTAGGTGGCTTGCTGATTTTTCTTGAATTCCCCTCCTCTTTGGGTTGCACCAGGCTGATTGATGGAGTAGTCTGCTCTTTTTCTTCTACATCACCTATTTGTTTATGTTCCTTTAAAGCCTATTGGTTACGTTTTACAATGTAACCAAGTTTGTCTTCTAATGTACCTATGGAATTTCCAATTCCAATCAAAGGCAGCTCGAAGGACCTAAACCAAATGACGAGGACTTTAAAAAGCCTCCTACACTTTGGGCTCTGCAAGACCCAGGAGGGTGATCCCTTAATGTGTTTACAACCTCTACACCATTATTATAAACGACATTAAAAATAGTAGATAATCTCACTTAATAGCTCAACATGATAGGATAATATCAAATATAATTTGCTATTCCTCGACAATATCAACTATCTGGAGCATGAGATAAGTACAACACAATCCATAGTATAAGATACTCATTGATTTGCAATTTGTATCAAGCTCTAGGCAAAGACAAACAAATACTAAATCATACGGATAATTACAACTTAGATCAGTGCCATTTATCCATTGGAGGAGTCAAATTCATAAGCATCTAGAGGTTTATGACAGATTTAATACATGACATATAAGATCCCTGACAATATTACATTACAATTTCATCAGTATGCATTCTAACCCAATACTACTTATCAAATCCTTATACAAAACATATCCGCCTATAATCCCATTCAAGCATTTAATAAATTCCTTGAATTAAAGCTAAAATAGAATCATACACACCACAACAGTGAGATGTATAAAAAAACCCTTAGTTATTTCATTCAAAGTTTAGATATGCATGTACAATGGAGAGACATGAGCTTGAATTTATCATTTCAACTCAAATGCTAGTACTATTATACAACATTAAATCCCCATGAACTCAAAACCTATTATAGAATGACTCAAAACCTAAATTGCATTCTCTCTAAAACCATCAGACTTTACAATTTTCTCTGTAACTTCACCTAAACTCAACCAAAATTATCTAACTTGCTAACCCATACTTCTAGCCTTGAGATCCTTCTTATAGAGAATGAAGGAGCAAACAAGCATCAGGCCAAAAAGTACACATGTCACCAGCCAATTGGAGCACCTGGTGATATTCCAAAAATTTGTTACAACAACCATCACCTTGGAGAATATTTTTGTTCATCATGCACTCCAAGAGAATTTGATGTAGCAACAAAAATCATAAGAATTTTGCACCAAGACCGCCATCGAAGCAAGACTAGAAACTGTTGTAACTACAACATCTAATTTACCACCCATTAGTTTCTAGTCATCGATCCTTCAATTAGATCAAATCATCAAATGGTCGTCTTCAAAGCAAGCTGACACAATCGCCAACATGGCAATGAAGGGCCCACCATGCCATATGCTACGAAGGAAATCCACGTGGCAGTTGCCCGCAATATCCCAATCAGTAAAGTTCTTGCAACTTCAAATCATGCAATGGCGGGCAACCATAGATCTTCAGCGGCAGTGATCTCGTTCCTTCAAAACAGTTGTTGACCTTATCATTAATTTTTGAGCACCTTTTCCACTAAGATCATAACATCTCCGTCGATTTGAAGCATGTGCATCTCGCAAGCACTTTAGTAACCCGCAACATAACATATTAAAATCGGGTTAAAGTATTTCATTGTTCCTTCGACTCCACCAGATGAGACACATGGTGGTCACCTGTGATATCGTGATCAGTAAAAACCTTGTAACTTCAGATCATGCAATGGCAAGCGACTGTTGATCTTGACAATATTTGATCGATGGTCACTCAAACTTTATCCCTGTCGGCCTCTCCAGACATGACACATGGCGCCTTCTCACGATATCCCAATCAACCAAATCAGTGTGGTGGGGTCATCACAGGATGGCAGGGAACGGCTGAGATCAAAAGACAGCACATCAATGGTTGCATAAATTCCATCCTTTAGAAAGGACACATGGCACCTGCCTGTGATATCACGATCAATAAAGATCTTGCAGTTCCTGATGACGCGATGGTAGGCAACCGTTGATATCTGAAGGAAATTGATCAATGGTAGCATGAATTTGATCTCTCTGCAAAATAAAACATTTATAAAAAGGAAAGGGGACATTACTAGGCCAATGGTAAACAATGACATAAGTTTTTTTAAACGATGAAGCATGGGGTCATCCAAGACTTAGGGAAAATAAAATCCCATGAAGGAAATAAAACATTAAAAGAAAAAGGACCTAGACTAGACGAAAAGATGGGGCATAAGTTGTTTTAAAATCCTTCCAAAAGTAACAGCAAAATAGATCCCACCCCAAGCATAAAGTAAACATTAGGGTTTTACATGTAGGAAAAGTTAAAACCCCAACCCAAGGAAAAATTTTGACACCACAAAAGACTAGTGACATAAGGCAGTGAATAGAACATAAGGAGCAAAAATTTAAAATTTCATCAGTGGCTCCAATTGGGGATGTTCATTCCACTGGAATGAAGCGAGAATTCAAAATCTTAGGTGGAGCAGACCAAGATGCAGAGATGAAAAAAAGGGACTGTTCGAAGAAAAAAGCCCAAACTATGTACAAGATATATACAAAATAGACAAACCTAAACTACTGTTCATGGAAAAGAATACTTCAAGTGAAGTATAACTTCAAGAACTATCCATGAACTGGCAGTTCAAGAATATCCCCTGTTATATCTTGGAGGAAGTACGAATCTTCACCCCACTTACCATTTATCAAAAATGGACCCAACCAGATTGCATCAAATTTCCCATGTTTCCCTTTATCTTCTAGTCTGGCATTCCACATTAAAACCAAATCTCCATTTTTGAAACTCCTAGTAGTTGCCCTCTTTTCATACAAATTTTTTACTTGCAACTTCAATTTTGCATTTCTCTTTTATGCTTCCCTCTTGGTTTCATCTAATTCTATAAGAGCTTCCACTCTCAATCGCATCTCATCATCAATTTCACTATCATATATCTGGAAAAACTTATACATTTCCATTAATTTATTTTGGGGAAACCTGGCATTTATCCCATAAACCAAGTCAAATGGGGCACAACCTATTGCCTTCTTCACAGTTACCCTATCTACCTAGACTATTAATCTCAACTTAGAATCCCAAGCCCTTTTATTCTGATCTAGGATTCTTTTAATGATCTTCATCAAGCTTTTATTACTTGATTCTACTTGTCCATTTCCATGTGGGTGGTATGGTGATGAATAAGAAATTTGGATGCCATGTTTCTCACAAAATTCTATGTATTCTTTAGATCTAAAACACATTGCGTTGTTTGATACAATCCTTTCTGGACATCCAAAACTAGTCAATATGTTGCTCATTAGGAAGTCAATTACCACTTTACAAGTGGCTTTCTTTGTTGGAATCGCTTCCACCCACTTAGTGAAATAATCAGTGGCCACCAATATCCATGAGTGGCCTCCACTAGATTTACATGCTATCTCTCCTACAGAATCAATACCCCACTGTTGGAATGGAGCTCGTACTATAACTGGTTTTAGAGGAAAGTTACCAAAAAAATTTAACTTACCAGAGAAACATTGACAAGCATCACATGTCTTCACTAGTTGGTGTGCATCCTTAAAAATTGTAGGCCACCAAAATACATCCCTCATTATCTTATGTGCAGTTGTTTTAACCATTTAATGTCCTCCACAAACTCCACCGTGCATCTCACTCAGAAGATCTTTTGCTTGATCTTGGTCAACACACTTCAACATGACACCTTCTCCATTTCTCCACCAGAGCTTTCCATCTACAATAACATATTTGATAGCATGTAACTTCAATGTTCTTTTCTCATTTTCACTCAATTTGTCAGGACATTTCATTCTTTGCAAATAATATATCACATCTTTATACCATTCAGAATGCTCCATATCACATATGTGTGATCTGTTTTCCTCTTCTAGCAAATTTATCTTATTTGCTTCCAAATTACTTTGGGCCATAAGCTTGGCGAATCCTTGTCCTCTCACCAGTTTGGTAATCTGGACCTCAATATTGAATTCTTGGATCCGATTTATCCACCTACACCTTCTTCCTGACACTTCCTGCTATGTGAAAATGTCCTTAACAATAGTACTAGGCACATACATAATTACAGTAGCTCCCATCAAATAAGGCCTAAAAGCCTTTACTGCTTTTACCAGTGCATATGCCTGTTTTTCATTTATATCATACTTAAGTTCTGCAACTTGTAGAGATTTTCTAAAAAAGGCTATAGGCTATTCAAAACCTTTTGCATTCGTTTGCAACAACACAGCTGCAATTGTGTGGAAAGAAGCAAATGAGAAAAATTGTAAAGGTTTGAAAAAATCAGGGGTTCTTAACACAGGAGCCTCCTTTATTGATTGCTTAATGGCTTGGAAGGCCTGCACATATTCCTTATCCCATTCAACTTTGGCCCCTTTCTTGAGCATTTTGGAAATAGGTTGAACTATCTCAGCAAAAGTTGTCACAAACCTCCTTAAGAAGTTTATTTGTCCAAAGAAAGATTGTATTCCTTTGACATTTCAGGGTTGTGGAACTTTATCAATTGTAATTACCCTCTCTAGATCAATTTTTACTCCATCCTTGGAAACAATATGTCCCAATAATTTTCCTTCTAGTACTCTGAACACACATTTCTTTGGATTCAAACAAATACCATACTCCAAAGCTCTAATGAATATCCTCTCCAGATGCTCATAGTGATCCTCTTCCTTTTTAGAATATGTTGTCAAGTCATCTTGGTAAATCACCAAAAACAAATTAATGAAATCTAAGAATGCCACATCCATGGCTCTCTAAAAAGTAGCCCTGGTATTTGTTAGACCAAATGGCATTCTTACATAAACATATGTTCCATGGTGTGGTCAAAGTTGTCTTAAACTGCTCAGACTCCTTGAGCATAAGCTGGTGTTAACCAGAAAAACCATCCATCATAGACATTAACTCACAGCCTGTCACCCTTTGCAACATGGCTTCCATATTGGGTAATGGATAATTGTCTTTTAATGAAGACACATTAAAATTTCTGAAATCTACACATAATTTGATGTCTCCATTTTTCTTCCGTACTGGTACCAAGTTTGATACCCAGGATGAATGTCTGATTGGCTTGATGATTCCTACATCCCTTAGTTTCATTAATTCTTCTTGCATTTTGGGGGCTAAAGTGGGATTAATAGTTCTTTTCTTTTGTCTGAATAGCTTGGCATCATCACGCAAAGGAATCTCATGTTGGAAAAGATCCTCCTTGTATGCCTTAAGATCATCATAGGACCACACAAAAACATGCATAAACTTCCTTAATAAGTCAATTAGCATCCTTCTCACCTTTGGTGACATTTTCTTTCCAATATACACCTTCTTTGGGGATGCTTTTGTTTGAAGATTTATCTCTTCCAAGTCATCAAGATGGGAAGCAATGTGATTATCCTCTGTCTTATCTTGATTATCAAACACTCTTTCTAGTACAACTAGACCCTTGGGAATGTGTTTGTCTTTAACTAAATGACCTCATTTCCAAATATAGTATCCTTACCATCAACATTTTCAACAAAAGCTCCAAAGTCAATTTCCTAATTTTCATACTCTCCCACACAATTCAAAAACCTTAATATATCATCATCATTATCAAAAACCTTTTATATTATCGGGGATAGATGGCCTGATTTGCACCTCAACCTTTGAAATTCTAGCATAGGACATATCATCTGGTTTTACCACAATATTAGCTAATAAATCTGCCACTTTGTTTTGACCTCTTTCATCCATCCTATGCCAAATGCATCAAAGCTCTCCAATTCATCCCAAACAGCATTCCTATACTATTTCAACCTCTTGTTCTGTGATACAAACTTGGATCTGACTTGGGAGACCACAAGCTCAGAATCCCCAATTGCCTTCAGCTTCTTGATCCCATGTTTCTCAGCCAATCTCAACCCTAATAACAAGGCTTCATACTCCGCCACATTATTTGTGCATTCAAATAATAGAGTGAAAGAGAACCTGAATGTCTTTCCACTTGGTGATCGTAACAAGACACCTGCACTAGACCCTTCTTTTGAACTTGCACCATCAAAATACATAGTCCACAAGTCATCAGATTCTGACAATTATTTTATTTCTGTATCAATCAATGCAATAGGCCTATCACAATTGCTAGGGAATTCCTCAACCCGAAATTCATCTATACCACTTTCAATAAAACATGTCATATTCTCATTCAGGCCATGCTCAATCATATGAGGCACTTTTGATTCTCCAATTTTGACATCCTTACCATCAATAGAGAAAGTAGCAAATGACAAATCACATTGCATGTTACCCCCCATTGATGCACTCCATTTTCTTGACAAGAGCATTCCAAAATGAGGTGGGATGTCTGCAACTAGTACGGCCATGACTAAATCCTTGTTAGGGTATTGAGTCAATTTATAAGGAAATGCTCTGATAGTTCCAATAACTGGCATTTCTCTTGAATCCATAGCATAACATTTACCTTGAGCACTATCTACTGTCAAGCCCATTGCCTCCATTATTTTGATTGGCATAACATTATTTGATGCCCCTAAATCTATCATTTAGTTCCTTAAAGTTTTCCCATTTATATCCACACTTAAGAAAAAAGGGGTTATTTTTTCAAGGCACATGTTAATAGAATTTCGTAAATACACAGGGGGGATTTGTGACACAATTCCCTACACTTCATTTTCTTTCTCTTTATCCTTCACTTCTTTACCACTTCCTTGCTTAGTCTTATTACTAGCAACATTTGTGATTAAGCCTATTGTATTTTCTTTGTTTTCATTTATTCTCATCATTTCTAGCAAAGGTACAGTTACTTTAACCTGAGAAAGAACATGAAATATATCCATAGGTGTATATTTAGGAAAATTAGACATCATACCTTCATCATTTTCTTTTCTCTCTAGCTGATTACTTCCTCCTAGCTTCTTTTGCTTCTTATCCTCAACAACAGGTTCAGATACCTTTGTAATCACCTTTATCTTCACCAATGATGTAGTTACATCTTCTTGAAGCTTTGGGGTTTCATTATTTTTAGTTCAAATTTTATCACTCTTGACTTCTTTGACTTTCACAGCATCTTTTTTGCAAGTCAAACTTAACACCTTTGTTTTTATCCTTTTTCTCTTTAATAAACAAGCCAACAGGTTTACCCTACTCACCACCCACAGTCCTATTTCTCAATTCAAGTGAACTTCTCATTTGAGCAGCCATTTCTTCATTCAATCTTGTAATCTCTTCTTCTGATAGTCTCCTTAAGGACACTGAATCTTTAACCTGCTCCATATTGCAAGCATTATGATCAAAATCATCTTCCTCATCAGAAAAGACTTGATGATGATACATCTCACTTCTCTGCCTCTAATTATCCACATCAGCTTCATGTATTTCATCATCAGAGGAACATTCTACTTCATCAATGTATGATCTAGCCATACAAACATCTACATCATCCTGCTCATATTCTAATGTCTGCTCATGAGCATCCTCCTCCATTTCCTCAGCAACAAGCAATTGAGCAACACCACGGTAATTTTGATCATTTGGATGTTCACTCACTTCACACCATGGTCTATCCGGTACTAGATTTACTGAATGTTTCTGCAAGGGGTCTGGCATATGCTGATCATTTTTAGGCTTCTGGCTAGGCAAGATTGGTTTTCCATCTTTCCAATTTGTATTGTAAGGATAATTTTGCAATATAGGCTGCCTATCATTTTTATTATAGGATTTCCTTTCATTTCCTATACCCTTCTCTTGCTTAGCAACAGTTTGATTTATGTCTTTCAGAGTATTGTAAACCTTTTCCCACTTTTCATCATCCTTAGGCTTTGCAGCCGAAACCTTCTTAGTCTTATTCTTAGGATTTTTCAAAAGTGTAGGTTCTTCTCTCCTACCATACTTCCCAGAAGCTCTTCTATTACTCTCAATATTTATAGCCACCCTAAATGCATCCCTCATAGTCTGAGGGTCCTTATCTCTAAGGAGATATGCCATTTTAGCATCAAAAGCATTGAAATATGTAGTTAAGCAAACATTTTCATCAAGCCTCAAAACTTGAAACAACTTATAAATTGCTTTCTGAAATCTTAAATTAAACTATGTCATAGGCTCATTCAATGACTTCTTGATGTTATTAAACTCATTTAGCATGAAACTTGCATTAGTTTTATCACCATACTACTCCTTGAAACACTTTTCAAACTCATCCCATGAACCAATACTAGCATTAGATAGACCTCTATACCAATCCCTTGCATCCTCTACTAGAGATTGTACAAACAATTTCATTACAACATCTTCATGTTCTACCTCATAATCATTTAACATGTCCATGAAATCTTTTAAGTGTTCTTTTGTTGTCACAGCATTATTGCCGGCAAACTTACTCATCTTTTCTCTCAAGTCAGCAGGGATGGGATTTGGATAACCAGGGATGCCATCAAAGAATAATGGCCTATACCTTTCCAACTATATAGGTTGTTGTTGAAATAATCCTTCATTCATCTGAGGATAAACACTAGACCCTAAATCTTGTACTCCAGAACCATCCTGATTTGGATTTGTAGAACTATTTGTGTGAGTCTTCAGGCTAGAATTATTTATGGTGGGGTCTGGATTAGTTTTAGGACCACCCTTTAAAAAATCTTGGTGATTTGATGAGGTTGCAGCTTGTGTAGCCTCGGCCATGTTTGACATCTTTAGGAAACTTATTTTCCTCTTCATTTCTGCATTTTCAACCTCAATCTCTATTCTCTCCAACTCTTCTGCTAGAGCCTCACTCTCCTTCCTAGCCTTTTCTAAGGAAGATTTTTTTTGAAATGACACATGTGGCTGGAGATCTTGTTGAGTGGAATGGGGAGTCACCTTCTCTTTTATTTTAATCCCCTCAACCTTTTGTTTTCCCTTATCCAAGACAGGCTTAGGGTTTGTATTACTAGGTTGAGACTTAACATGATTTGAGGGTTTTGGGTCAGTAGGTTTGGGTTTTCCCTTATCCACGTTGGGAGCTCCAAGGTTTTCTTTAGACACAAGTTTTGCTTCCTTATTTGCAATCTTTTATACAACCGGACCCTCAACACTTGGTTTAGGAGCTTCATTGTTGCCAACTGTCTCATCAACCTATCCCTTTCAATCACAACATTCCTCAACTCTGCTTCTCTTTCTTTTTCTCTCTTCTACCTGAGCTCAGCTTGCTTTTGGATTTCCCACCTCAAAGAATTAATATCTCCAAAAAAATCGTCAGGGTCAGGCAAAGTCACATCAGAACTTGATGTATCATCTAGGTCTATTAGATTGACCTCTTCTAGTACATGTTCAGACAATAAAGGGTTTACATCATTTTCAGCAGGAGGAGGAACATCACTGGTGCATTCCCTATGATGGCTTTGACTTCTACTCCTGCCTCTTCTCTTTTCAACATATTTGACACTAACAAGCCCTTTATTCTGACATGTCACATCTTCTTGAACCGGTGTATCAAATAATGAATCAAAAAATCCACCACTGTCTGACTCAGAATTTCTAGACACCTCTTCAAGATTCTTAAGGATAGGGTGTAAAATCTTACCTGTACCTTGGTGTATGGAGTCACATGATGCAAGAGCAGCATTACTAGATTCTGGTCTTTTCTTTATCTAGTCCTTCTTCACTTTGGGAAGTTCACCTTCCAATTTCTGTTTTGGATGATTCTTCATGACTGACCCGGTGTTCTTCATTCCTCGTACTTGTCCAAAAGCTCTCTCCACTTATAATAAACCTTTCAAAATAAAATGCACACTAGTGCAAAGACTTCAAATTCACCACCCAATTTTTTTAGGAATACCAAATACCTAAAGACACATGGTAGAATATAAAAACCTTTGGAACCTTGTATTGACAAGACACAAAAGTGCTTTACAACATAACTCTTAACGCTTATGAAAATAGAAGAAGTGGACAAACTTAACACAAAATTATAGGCTCAACCTTTAAATCACAGAAACACTATGAAAGCTCTATGCAAAATGGACAACCAACACACTGACAAGAACTATTAAAATTAGTTCCCTAGTGGAGTCGCTATTTTTTTGGTTGCGTTTTACAATGTAACTAGGTTTGTCTTCTAATCTACCTATGGAATTGCCAATTCCAATCAAAGGCAGCTAGAAGGACTTGGACCAACTGACGAGGACTTTAAAAAGCCTCCTACACTTTGGGCTCTGCAAGACCCGGGATGGTGATCCCTTAATGTGTTTACAACCTCTGCACCATTATTATAAACGACATTAACAATAGTAGATAATATCACTTAATAGCTCAACATGATAGGATAATATTGAATAGAATTGGCTATTCCTCGACAATATCAACTATTTGTAGGATGAGATAACTACAACACAATCCATAGTATAAGATACTCATTGATTTGCAATTTGTAGCAAGCTCTAGGCAAAGACAAACAAATATTGAATCATAAGGATAATTACAACTTAGATCAGTGCCATTTATCCATTGGAGGAGTCAAATTCATAAACATCTAGAGGTTTATGATAGATTTAATACATGACATATAAGATCCCTGACAATATTGCATTACAATTTCATCAGTATGCATTCTATCCCAATACTACTTATCAAATCCTTATACAGAACATATCTACCTATAATCCCACTCAAGCATTTTAATTAATTCCTTGAATTAAAGCTAAAATAGAACCATACACACCACAATAGTGAGATGGATAAAAAAACCCTTAGTTATTTCATTCAAAGTTTAGATATGCATGTATAATGGAGAGACATGAGCTTGAATTTATCATTTCAATGCAAATGCTAGTACTGTTATACAACATTAAATCCCCATGAACTCAAAAACTGTTACAAAATGACTCAAAACCTAAATTGCATTCTCTCTAAAACCATTGGACTTTACAATTTTCTCTACAACTTCACCTAGACTCGACCAAAATTATCTAACTTGCTAACCCATACTTCTAGCCTTGAAATCCTTCTTATAGAGAATGAAGGAGCAAACAAACATCGAGCCAGAAAGTACACATGTCACCAGCCAATTGGAGCACCTGGTGATATTCCAAAAATTTGTTACAACAGCCATCACCCTGGAGAATATTTATGTTCATCGTGCACTCCAAGAAAATTTGATGCAGCAACAAAAATCATAAGAATTATGCACCAAGACCGCCATCGAAGCAAGACTGGGAACCATTGTAACTGCAACATCTGATTTACCACCCATTATTTTCTAGTTGTCAATCCTTCAATTAGATCAAATCATCGAGCGACTGTCTTCAAAGCAAGTTGACACAATCGCCAACATGGAAATAAAGGGCCCACCATACCATATGCCACGAAGGAAATCCAAGTGGCAGTCACCCGCGATTTCACAATCAGTAAATTTCTTCCAACTTCGGATCATGCGATGGCAGGAAACCGTAGATCTTGAGCAGCGGTAATCTTGTTCCTTCAAAATAGTCGTCGGCCTTATCATTAACTGTCGAGCACCTTTTCCGTTGAGATCATAACATCTCTGTCAATTAGCACATGCATCTCATAAGCACTTTAGTAACCCACAACATAACATATTAAAACTGGGTTAAAGTATTTTATGTTCCTTCGGTTCCACTAGATGAGACACATGGCGGTCGCCTGCGATATCGCAATCAGTTTAAACCTTGTAACTTCGGATCATGAGATGGCGAGCGACCATTGATCTTGGAAATATTTGATTGACGATCACTCAAACTTTATCCTTGTCAGCCTCTCCAGACAGGATAGAAGGCGCCCACCTGCGATATCACAATCAACCAAATCAGTGTGGTGGGGTCATCACGGGATTGCAGGGAATGGCTGAGATCAAAACACAACACATCAATGGTCATGTAAATTCCATCCTTCAGAAAGGACATGTGGCACCCGCCCATGATATTGCAATCAATAAAGATCCTACAATTCCTGATCATGCGATGGCGGGCAACCATTGATATCTGAAGGAAATTGATCAACGGTAATGCGAATTTGATCTCTCTACAAAATAAAACATTTATAAAAAGGAAAGGGGACATTACTAGGCCAACGGTAAAAAATGACATAAGTTGTTTTAAAATGATGAAGCATGGGGTCATCCAAGACTTAGGGAAAATAAAATTGCACGAAGGAAATAAAAAATTAAAAGTGAAAGGACCTAGCCTAGATGAAACGATGGGGAATAAGTTATTTTAAAAGGCTTCCAAAAGTAACAGCAAAATAGATCCCACCCCAAGCATAAAGTAAACATTAGGGTTTTACATGTAGGCAAAGCTAAAACCCCAACCCAAGGAAAATTTTTGACACCATGAAAGACGAATGACATAAGGCAAGAATAGAACATAAGGAGCAAAAATTTAAAGTTCCATCAAAGCCTATTGTAGCAAATATATTTGTGATGGAATAGATAGAGCTTCCCACATAGATGCATTCATATTGGTTTTCTTCATTTGCTCCACTATGTTGAAAGGAAGCTAACTATCTTTAGAAGGAACCTTTGTAACAGGGTCTATTCTCGTTGCTTCTGTGATCTTACACTACTCCACCACTTGTTGAGGCCTATTAATAGGCTGATTTGATTGTGGAACCTTTGTTGTTATACCTGATGGTCTAGCATTTACAACATTTTGAGATGGTTGGGAAGATGATATCTGCCCAACCATGGAAAATGCACCACCCTCCATCACTCTTCTCGTAAAGGATCTTGTATTATGTGTTATTGCATCGGTATCTGCTTGATTTACACCACATAAATCTTCTTGACCCCAAATGACAAATGAAGAGTCACATCGTGCATGATTTTGATTATTAGTAGTTATTTGGTTTATGTGCCAATTTGTTGCTCTAAAGTAGAGGTCTCATTTTGAGCTACCAAAGTTTTCACAAACTCGCCATTTTAACAAGCATTTTTATTGTGAGCATGCTAAGAAGGGTAACACCACTCTTTCTCTTGTTGTAGATTATTTTTTATTGGGACCAAAGCTTTAGAAGTGTTGGAAATAGGTGTATGCATGTTATTCAAAGGTTTAGCATGACTCCACTAATTTTTTCCTTGATAAGGTGGCCTATTTTGTTGATAACCTTGTTTTTCAAGCTGATAGGGCCTATTGTGTTGAGCTTGTTGCCTATCCAATTCTATTAACTTGTTCATATTCCAGACCAAGGTGCCCCAATCTTTTGGAAGTGTAGAAAAAGTTTAAGTATGGTTTGTGGGAACCATTGGAGTAGTAGCCACTGGGATAGGAGCCAATGTGGGTTGTGGAGGAAGCTCTAGAAATAAAGGCATTGGTGGTCTAGGAGCTATCTTCCCAGCTTGTATTAAACAATTTTCTACCCTTATAGCAAGATCATATGCTCTAGGTAAAGTGAAACCACCCATTGACTAAATCATAATAGCTATGTCACTGTTAAGAGCCCTTAAGAAATGCAAAAAATAATTCTCAGGTGAAGGCCTAACAATGGTAGGAATTCTATCTCAAGTCCTTTGAAATCTATAATTGAAGTCACTCATGAATTTATGAGTTTCTCTTTTGATTGTTGTCAGCTATTATACTAAGGATAGATGGTTACTTTTATCTTCAAAATACTTGCACAACTTCTCCCCTAATTCATCCCAGTTGTGAATGGTGTTAGGTGGAAGACCTCTATACCACTATAATGCTTTTCCTTTTAGGGAAGTGACAAGCAACCTAATAACCACATTTTCTTCTGTTACATCATGCACTAAGCATATGTTTGCCACATCTATGATATGTTCTGCTAGAGTAGTAGACATTTCACAAGTAAAATAAGGAATACTTTTGAGGGTATTGATTGGTATATCATCCTTTTGGGATAAAATTAAGGGGTTTCCACCAGTAAAAGACACAAAAGGATGATTTCTAGCCATATGGAATAAATTTCTATTTGTATGAGCAACAAGTGTCCTAGTTTGAAATAATCTACTCATAAGTGGCGTAGATTAAGCTCAAGGAGATGGAATTATACTCCTATTTCTTCTTATCTAGGTGACAAATATTGTATGTTTCTTCTTCTACAAGTAGAAAATTGGAGCTATATGTATTGGAAATTACTTCTAGAAGATGCTCTTGTTTGGATTCTTGGCATGAATGTGCAAGTTTGATCTTGAGCCAAGAGTTTTAAGTAGAATTAGGGTCACCAATTTGTATGTAGAGTCCTCACTTGATAGTAGAGTTCCCAGGTACTTGTTTGAGAGCCTCTTCAAGGATAGAATGTTGAGAGCACCACCAATGTATCAACAAAATGAACAAAATTTCTTGCTTGTCCCACCAGGCATGCCAAAAACTGTTGTCACATAAAATTTCAACCTATTAAATAAGAGTTTAGTGATTTAATGACACAATGGAAACAACCTCAAGTTTGTGGGACCTTGCATGGATGAGGTTGAATCTCTAGAGAAGTTTGGCTTCCTCTTCTAAACTAAGTCCAAATGTGTTCGTCTAACCCAGCACATGAAACCTATCACTACCCTAATCTAACAAATCACAAAGGAAAAGGAGATAGAAGGGAAACATGAAAATGAAAGGTGATGCGCCAAGGTAGAAATATGTTTATTCCTACTTCTAAAAAACATAATACATTAGCAAAATAGTTAAAACATACCCTCAGCCACAAAGGTAAGATGGTTTTACTCAAACATGCAAGAGATACAATCATAATAGCTAAATTTTATTAACATAAAAGAATAGAAGCAATCCTTACAATGGCATAATGTAAAAATTATAGTGTTGTATAAGAGTAAAATTGCACCCCTTGCAATTTCACATGCATGTTTGCACCTACTTTTGTGTCCACTCCTTTAGCCTCTTGAGTAGGGTCATTTTAGCCCTTGCATCAGCCTTTTTCCCTTTCAGGATGCTCCAACACCCCTTTTTAGTAGCCACCATCACGTGTTAACTTTTTGTTGAACTTTGTACTTTTCTCATTCGTGTTGTTTTGTAGCGTGATGTGTCCAGACACTAGCACACCGTGCAGACGTCTGCGCACTGCACTAGCATCCTACAATGTTTCAATGCTAAAACGACCATTTTTTTAGCATGCTTTCCACTTGTCACCTCCTTTGGTCAATGGTAATAGCTTGAGATGCTTTGTAACCACCTAGGAAGCTTCCTTTTGCTTCCTTTATCTCTTTAAAAGAGGTCCTTTCAATCCATTTGCTTCTTCCAAGTCTTGTTGGCACTTCTCTTGCTTCGTTCTAGCTTTTAGCCTCACTCCATCACTTGCTTGCACAACATCATACAGCTTGTTGTAGTAGCTTCAAGCTCTCTCAAGCTCCCCTTATAACACCCTTTACAACTTCGTCTCCCTCATTTCATGCTTGTGAGCATCTTGGGATTCCATATCCCCTACTATTCGCATACTTACTTGGTGATACGGGTTCTCCTCCTCGAGCGGGGTTTGCTTTTATCACATGCTTATTTGGTGGTGCAAGTTCTACTCCTGAGTGGGTTTTTCTTTCACCACACACTTTGTTCATTTCTCTCTTTCCCTTTATCTTCTTGGTTGTTTGTGGAGGTGGGAACACCAAAACGGGGGTTTGACTGAGGTAAACCCCTATACAGCCCCAAAATTCTCTCCAAATATCATACATGCAAGTTTTGAAGGCGTTCACGTACTAGAGGCTTCATCACTCATGTGGTTGTAAGTATTTATTTCTTTCTTCTTATCTTTATAAGTTATGCTTCACTCTATTTCAATTCTGTCACTTTCTTGCATTCTGAGATTTCTTAGCAATTCGAGTAGAAGTAGTCACTTTAGCCATTTTATGAGATAAACTCACTTTTTGGTCCGTACAAGATGCCAACGCGCCTCTGAGATGCCAACATGTTGCGTTGTCATCCTCTAGCCAAGAGCTAGATAGTCTATCAAGAAAATCTATGTGACCTACTCTTTTGGATTCTGAAACTCTCGTCGCTACTCTTTGAGGTAGTTTAGGGTAGTTCACCCCTGAATGAAGAGAACTTGTGAGTAGTGAATCCCCCTCTTCTAAATTTTGGTGAACCTGACATGAAGAATAGTGTTCTTCAAAAAATTGGGAATTTATTTACCCCTACTTGGCGGGGTCATAACTTTTGACTTAGTGATCGGAATTCAAAACCGTTTGCACCATTGGAAAGGTCCCCTAGAGATCTAGTTTAGTCTATAAAATACTAGTTCCTTCAATAGTCAAATTTTAGAGACCAATGGAAGTTCTGACCTCAAATTCCACTCTGAAGACCTTCAAAAATGTGAATTATTAGAACATAGAAAATACCAAAAGTATTGTAATGAATTTAATATCTTCTTTTATTAGTTCAGTATCTAATTTTGTTTAAAATGTTAATATATTCCATTTCATGCATACATGTGATGGTGACTTGGCTTTGCCTATGTCACTCAATATCTTTGATCCTTCTCATGATATTCTTCCTATTTCAAAGGATATCTTGTTGCAAGAAGATGAAATCATCAATACCTTTCTTAATGTTACTCTACCTTCTATCCATCCCAGTGCACTCTCTTTTAGAGATGATGCATTGATGAATGATGAATCTTTTCCTTCCAATTCACTTTCTTCTAGAGATGTTGCATTTGTGAATGATGAATCTCATCTTTGTTCTAATGCACTCTCCTCTAGAGATGATGCATTAGTAAATGATCAACCTCCTTCCACATCTGATTCTCCTTGGATCAATGTTGAGAATGTTTCTTCAAATAATTATTCCACATTTGATCCTATTTGGATCGATGTTGAGAATATGTATTCAAATAATTATTCCATTAGTTGTAATGATTCAGTAAATGTAATATATGTCTTTGCTGCCCCTCAAAGGCCTAAGAGACCAGTCATTTACTTGACTCCAGCTAGTCCTTCTCCTAAAAGGATTTGTTCTATTGATGGTGTTCCATTTAATGGTGGTTCTCCTGATATTTCTAAGGCTCCCTCTTATAGAGCGGTAGCCCATACTTATGAGAATAGAATGAATAAACAACCAAGTCTTCTTTCAGCACCTAAGGCTATGACTAAAGCACTTAGTGATTATGATCTTGTCGAGCAACTCCAAGTTACTCCGGCTAAGATCTCACTGTGGGACTTGCTTCAATCTTCTCCAGTTTATCAAGGCATGCTTTAGGAATCCTTGCAAAATATCCTCTTGCCTTCTTCCACTAGGCCGACAGATGTTAATGCATTGATGGCATATATTTGTGCCAATTCACTGAACATTACATTCTATCCACAGGAACTCTTGCCTTCAGAAGTACAGAAGCAAGCGGACCCTCTAATGATTATAGTTAATATTAATAAAATTGGCATTAGATGTACTCTCATTGATGTTGATTCGGTGCTCAATGAATGTAGCATTAATCCATTGCCTAAAATTAATATTGATTCATCTTCTCTTAATGTTTCTTCTATTATTATTCGTGGGTTTGATAATGTTGGGCGACAAGCTCTAGGAATAGTAGTATTACCTTTGTAGCTTGGACCCGTTACTGTACCTACCCTTGTATATGTTATTTCAAAAAAATTACCATATAACCTTCTTCTTGGTAGACCATGGATTCATGCTATGGGTGCAGTCTCGTCTACCTTGCACAAATCTATTAAGTTCATTTGCAATAATAAAGTAGTCACAGTCAAGGCTGACCCTGATGCTATGCACTTATGTGAGATGGAAGTTGTTGGTCAAGCTTTGATTGTGCCTGTAGACATCTAAATTTGGTCACTCCCATATGATCAAATTCATCTCTTTATTTGTCCATTCTATCAATATTAATTTATTTAATTAATATTACATTTTTTTCCTAAAGTCCTTAAAGTATTTAATTTAACAATTAAATGCTTTACCTTGCACCTTTTCCTCTCTAAATTAAATAAATACATCAATTTATTTAATTTAGTCATTTTAACCTTTTTGAATAAAATCAATTTAAAATTCTTCTTTTTTCTCTCTCCTTGTCACATCCTCTATAATCCCTCTCTAATGTGGATTAATTTAATTAATTCATGATTAGGATGTGCATCCTCTTAATCAAGGATTAATGTCACATCCTCCTACACTTTCCACTTGCTTCTAATCTCTCATTAATTATCTTAATCATGTGTTTGCACAACCTTAATCAAGGTCATTAGCCACATTTACCATCCCTTTTTAGTCAACCTTTCCATTTGCCTTTCTTGGCATTAACCCTCTTTCCCATGTGAATTTTTAATTCACATTTTATCCTTCCAAGACTTCTAGAACACGGGACTTGTCACCTCATCCACATGTGACCAACTCCCACCTTTTTGGAGACCCTCTCTTATCCATTAGATTCTCCCAAGTATGTGAATTTTCAATTCACATTTATTCCTCCAAGGAATCTTCTCATCTCCCAATGTATTTCCAAGGTACATGTCCTTCCTCCACATCATGTACCCTCTTTCCACCTCACTTACACATCATCACATCCTAAGCCACTTCACATTCCACATGTCAAGATGTGAGGGCTTGTGAGTTCTCAACTTACCATAGCCCTTCATCTTGGCCTTGTTGGATAAATCTCAACCATGGAATTCTCTAGAGAATTCAAATTCCTCTATAAATACCCCCTATTTTCTCTCATTTAGGGACCTCATGCATTTGATACCAAACTCTTGACATTTTTTCATTTGAAAACACTTAGTCATTTTAGCACCCTCATGCTATCATTTTGAGCACTCAACTCACAAGCATTTCCTCTTACTTAGCCAAGCCATTTTAGCCATTTACATTTGCATCCCATCATATATTCAATCTTGCATTTAGTTATATCAATAGCCATCCAAGGAGCACACAAGTACTCAAAATCAAGGGCCAACCAAGGAATTTCAGCTGCAAAGAGAAGGTATAATCATTTTCAATCTTCTTTCATCTTATCTCTTTGTGTTAACAATTCCTTAGGCTAGTCTTTGAGGTGTTATTTGTGTTTTTACATTACATTTTAGTTGTTTTGCATCATCAGAATAGGTAAAACTCAAGGATACATAGTGCCTACTCTTATTCCTTTCGTGTCTTCCAATGTGTCGATGTTTACTCTAGCAGTACCTACTACAAAGGGTACTCTCGAGATAAATGTCCCTAAAGAAGATCCTTCTAAAGAAAGTAGCCCTAAGTGTTCTCCTTCTACCTCTTCTCAAAAGAATGGATGTCTTGGTAATGATTGGGGTTCTTTAGAATTTATAGATTCCTTCATCCAAGAATATAAAGTCGATCGATCTGCTTAGACCTTCTGACAACATCATCCACCCCTTTTATCAGAGATGGTTGTTCTCCTATATCACGGGGTAGCATGAGCATAAATTGTAATGTCCTTAGTGTTGATCCTCTTTCTAAAGAAGAGGATTATGCTTCTACTAAAGAAGATAGTGTTGGCAGTCCTGTTAATAAGGATGATGGTGATCCCATAGAGGAGTGTGATTCCCATTGTTGGGACAATGCTCTCTATGAGGATCCTCCTCCTCCTCAAGATTTCAAACACATTACAGCCCGGACTTTAAGCTTGTCTCTAAATATGTCTATGAGCGTAAAGGTTGTGGGCATAATAAAAAAGGAATTCATGTCCCTATAGAATTCACACCCCATAAGCATACTTTGGGACTTGGTTGTTCAAAGGAATGATCTAAACGGAAGCCATGGTTGAGTGACGTGAAGTCTTCTCAACCTCATCCTGTTGAAAAGATTCTCCCTTCATTGTCTTCTATCTTCGTGCCTTCTTCTTCTTCTTCTTGTGAGAAGTCGAACCTTTCTCCACAAGAGAAAGGGTTTCTTCATGCTCCTCATCCTTTATCTGAGCAAGAGTATTTTTTTTGTGCCTTCTCAAAGCCCACTCAATTACTCTTCCTCCTCCTAAGAGATCTTACAAACATGATAAAGAAAAACATTCTTTTTGTGCATACCATTGAGTGCTTGGTCGTTCCACAAATGAATGTAAGGCCTTGAAAAAAAAAATACAACAACTTCGTGATTTAGGTGCCATCAAACTCCCATTTTATAGATGCACTTGCCTTTATTTCATATGACAAGTGATGTTGAGTTTTACCTCTATCCTATAGTGATGACTCATTCTAGAGATGTGTGTCCTTCTTAAGGACCCCCTCTCTTCTCTATGTCTTTCAAATGAAGTGTCCCTTGAGTGGACCCCTTTTTTCTCTTGAAGGGTTCCCAAGGGACCCCCTTTGAAAGCTTGTATCTCAAATGAATTCTATGGTGCCTTGCTTGGGGGCAGCCCAACTAGACCTATTTCATAACTTTGTGTCTAGCTTGGGGGTAGCCTGACTAGACCTCACTTTTCAAATAGCGCGTCCCTTGAGTGGACCCCTCTTCATTTTGAAGGGTTCTCAAGGGACCCCTTTGAAAGTATTCCAACTTGAAAATGGTCTATGTGGTTGTCTGCTTACTTGCTCTACAAGACTAAGAACCTGTAGAGCTCCTTTACATCTTATATCTTGTGTACATGTTTTCCTCCTCAAGCGGGGATTGCTTTTATCACTTTTACTCTATGATACAAGTTTTCCTCCTCGAGCGGGGATTGCTTTTATCACTCTTACTCTATGATATAGGTTTTCCTCCTTGAGCAAGGATTTATTTTATCACCTATATTTTGTGATACTAGTTTTCCTCCTTGAGCAGAGAGTGCTTTTATCACTCTTCCATTCATTTCATTTTTATCTCTTCTCCTTTGTATATACAAGATCAAATATTTGTATCTTCTTCATCCTTTGTATATACCCTTCCTATCTTCATTCTAGAATTCTTCTATATGCTATTGTTTTCAATTTGGGGATGACGCATAGTACTGAGACAACCTTTTACATTTAGGTCTCTTTCACTTTGCTGACTTGAATCCTTTAGCTTTTACGTTCTAACATTGTTGACTGGTGTAGGTTTTTCTTGTCTAACACATTGGTTTTGCAGGTTTTTAGCCTGGGGCATGCTCTCATGGTTCAAAGAGTTATTTGCTTCCTCTACAATATCCTTTTGGCATATGATGTTATTTATATTCAATAGATTTCCTTTTGCATGCATATTAATGTAGATTCATATTCCTGCTAAAGTGGGGGGAAATGTATAAGAGTAAAATTCCACCCCTTGCAATTTCACATGCATGTTTGCACTTGCTTTAGTGTCCACTCCCTTAGCCTCTTGAGTAGGGTCATTTTAGCCCTTGCATTAGCCTTTTTCCCTCTTAGGATGCTCCAGCACCCCTTTTCAGTGGCCACCCTTGTGTGTTAACTTTTCGTTAAACTTTGTACTTTTCCCATTCGTGTTGCTTGGTAGTGTGACATGTCCAGACACTAGCACACCACACATATGTCTGCGCGTCATGCCAGCGTCCTGTGACATTTCAAAGCTCAAATGACCATTTTTGAGCATGCTTTCCACTTGTCACCTCCTTTGGTTGGTGGTAATGACTCGAGATGCTTTGTAACCACCCAGGAAGCTTACTTTTCTTCTTTTCTCTCTTTAAAATAGGTCCTTTCAATCCATTTGCTTCTTCCAAGTCTTGTTGGCACTTCTCTTGCTTCATTCTAGCTTTTAGCCTCACTCCATCACTTGCTTGCATAGCTTCATACAGCTTGTTATAGCAACTTCAAGCTTTCTCAAGTTCCCCTTATAACACCCTTTGCAACTTCATCTCCCTCATTTCATGCTTGTGAGCATCCTGGGATTCTATATCCCCTACTATTCGCATACTTACTTTGTCATACAGGTTCTCCTCCTCGAGCGGGGTTTGATTTTATCACCTCTTTTGTGATATGGGTTCTCCTCCTCGAGTAGGGCTTTCTTTTATCACACACTTATTTGGTGATGTGAGTTCTACTCCTGAGTGGTTTTTTCTTTCACCACATGCTTTATTCATTTCTCTCATTCTCTTTATCTTCTTGGCTGTTTGTGGAGGTGGGAACATCAAAATGGGGGTTTGACTAAGGAAAACCCCTATACAGCCCCAACATTCTCTCTAGATATCATGCATGCATATTTTGAAGGTGTTCACGTACTAGAGGCTTCAACACTCATGTGGTTGTAAGTATTTCTTTCCTTTCTTCTTCTTATCTTTATTAGTTCTACTTCACTCTATTTCAATTTTATCACTTTCCTACATTTTGATATTTCTTAGCAATTCAAGTAGAAGTAGTCAATTTAGCCATTTTCTAAGATAAACTCGCTTTCTGGTTTGTACGAGATTCCAGTGCATTGTACTATCATTCATATTCTATACTAACATCCTCTGGCCAATAGCTAGATACTCTATCCAGAAAATCTCTGTGACCTACTCTTTCAGATTCTGAAACTCTCGCTGCTACTCTTTGAGGTAGTTTAGGGCAGTTCACCCATGAGGCTCTCTGAACGAAGAGAACTCGTAAGTAACAAATCCCCCTCTTCTACAAGTTTCTATAAGATAAAACCCTAGAGATGCCAAAGGAAGAACCCCCAAAAAATATACAAGTGTTCCCTTTATAGTTTAGGCATAATTGAGATGAATAATAACTAACCCTAACCCAACAAGGGTTACAAATTTGATCACAGAAACCCTAAGATCTATTCAAGAAATTCATACACAAATGAAGCATGGTTGCCATAAATGCTATGAAAATCATGCCAAAAGGAGCCTAGAGAAAATGAAACTAGCATGCTATCCACTTTGCAATGAAGATTTTCCAAAAAAAGGCATCCAAAATTCTTATGAAATTAAGGAAATAGGTATGGAAATGGTCAAAGAGGATGAGCAGTAGCAATGAATGTGAATGGTACCCACAAATCCACTAGGAGAAGTCACCAAAATGCATTAAAGATGTCCTCAAAATCTTAGGAGTAGTTGTGCATTAATGGCATCGGTGAAGAAAATTATGCCATTTCGTGGATCGTCGGGTTGTCGGCCCTGAAGAAAACCTTTTAGAAGCTTGGGAATTAAATGGTTTCAGTCCCTAAAAATGTATCTCTGTCGGGGGTCTGGCTTCAAGCCTACCTCGTGTTGTCTTCATTGAACATCAAACTTCAACGCTGAACCATCAGAGATTGGGTGTTGGGCCATCGAATGTTGGGAGTTAGACCATCGACTTATTATGTACCAAAAGAAGAAACTGTGGGAAATCGTGATCACCGAACATGAGATTGTTGAACATCGGAGGTTAGATATTTTTGTTACCTCTTACTGAAGAAAGGTAAGAGGTAGATGGGAAGGCCAAAGGCTAACCTGCGAAACCCAACATAATAAAGACTACAAGGGTGATCATCAGACCTTCCAGAATCGGGGAACGAACTATCAGATGTTGATCTATGGTGGAACTGAAGAAGTTAAAGGGGAAGGTTGAAGGCCAACTCCCAAAACTTCTTTCATGAATTTAGATCGGTGAAGTAATGGAAGGCGGGAAAGGGGAAGGCTAATGGCAGACACCCAAACCATAGTTGAAGGGTGGGAAAGGAGATGAAGGATGCGGAAGCGTGGAAGAGGGTGGAGGGAAGACCAAACCCCATAGCCTGAAACTTTAAAACTTAGATAATTTTTTAGAAAAGCCAAGCCGAGCTTTGATGGTCGGGGGTAAGGTCTGAGGCTTACCTTAAGAGATCGATAGAAGGTAACGGGGAAGAGCAAAGGCCAAAGGCCGATGGAAGAAAAGGGAAGGAAGGGGAGAAGGAGAAAGCAAGCATGAAGGTAATCAAGTAAGGGACAGTCTGAAAACTTGAAATTTTGGTACTTAGCCAAATTTGGAACACTTCAAAGGAAACACATGCAAGATGACCCATGCAAGATCATTTAGATCGGATATCAGTGATGGGTCATCAAAGGGGGGCATGAAATGACAATATTTTTGTGATTTTTGTGGGATAATTTCCTACTAATCATGGAGTCCATATGCCTTATCAATCCATTGGGCATGGGATCATGAGGGTAAAACTTCAACAGTTGGGCCTTCTAAGAGAAAAAAAAACATGTGTAGCTTCACTTGGAGAAAAGCATGGAATCTAGGTGTAAGGCGATCTAAATTTGGACCTTAATTT
>VDFB02047230.1:379236937-379277981 GCA_007258455.2 Sequoia sempervirens | reverse complement strand
TGGGATACTTAGCACATAGGTGGAACTGTTTTCCTAAAGAGTTGAAACAAGTTGAACCCCACTCTTTACAGAACTTTGTTGCAGCATGCAAAAGAGTTGACAAGTACATACAAATTGGAAGGTTGAAACAACAGTTTTGGATTCCATTAACATTTCAACCACCTACACTATTGTGGCTCGTGCCAAATTACAATTTTTACCAGTATGGCATAGATCTAGAAAGGGAAAGATGAAACAAACTAGAGAACAAACAAGGATTCTACTGGGATCCTAATTCAAACACTATAGAGACCGATGTAGGACAGTTGGCAGTTGCTGATTTCAAAGCATTGACTAGGCAAAAGAATAGTGCTCCATTTGTTGGAGGACCAACAAAACGTTAGAATGGGGGGAATGATGAGCCCAATTAATGGCTCAATTTTGATAGGGCCTATTATCTATTTGTTGTTGCTATTATAGACTTTGACACCTGGTTGTTGATATTTTCCTTAAAACTATAGACCTTGGGCATAAGTTTATCCTTGTGACTTTTAATGACATTATCATGCTATGTGAATTATCTATGTTGATTTTACATGTGGTTGAATGAATGTTGCTAAGGTAATTATAGATATGCAGTTGTTTGTGCGTGTCAATGTTATTATGCAGGTTTCCACTAAAATGTTGATGTCTTGACGAAACCTGCCATGTGGAAGGAACTCTTGCCAGCTGGTCGGTCACCAAGAAGTCAAGAAGATGATCATTAAGAATTCAAAGGAGGGAAAAATCTCATTGAGGGAAATTCCTAATTCAAATAAAAGAATGTAACTACCTTTTTAATGGTCATATTTGTTTGTTGAACAAATCTAGGGAGTGTGTTGTGCTAGATTCTCGTTGGAGTGAGCCTGCTTTGACCAATTTAGCGCATGCATAACTTCCTCCATCTTTTTCTATGCTTTCAATAAGTGGCATCCTCCTATTTTGATGGAGTCGACTGCCTAGGTAGTTAGGGTTAATCAATAGTTTTTCTCTCTATAAATAATGTTTAGATGCCCCTTTTGATAAGGTTGGACATTCTGAGATTGTACTTGCATTTTCCAGTATTAGTAAAACAGTCATATTGTTGAAATGTTGTAATCACGTTTTCAAGAAATAATATGATATTCTGAGTTGTTGCATTTGAGTTAGCTTAAGGGAGACTCACTCAAGGGGGGCCACTTGGTGAGGATTCCACTCATTTAGTTTAAAAGTTATTTTTTGTTTAGCAGTTAGTTTCAATTTCAACAACAGTCTATTCCTACAACCACTAAAATTTTGTTTTGTGACTATTCCTACAACCAAGGTAGATAGAGTAGTTCCATGTCTATTTATTGGAATTTACATTTCTATCATTCATTTTTAGTCCAGTTGTTAATGTTTGGTGCAAATGTTGATTTATGCTCAGTGTTTAAATTGATTCCTTTCCAACATTTTAATTCCAGTATTGTTTCTTTCCTAGTTTATGGATGATTACAATGGAGTCCTAATGCACATACAGTGCTAACCCATTTCAAGTTTACATCCCTGGGTTGACAATGAAATGCACCTTCATGATGATTGAAATAACTACTTAGTGTAGATGTCCAATCTCTAAGTCACAGCTCTAAGGGCTTAGTTATTAAACCATTAGAGGAGGCCAACACCTGCTGTGAAAATTGTGCCAAAAGGAGCCTAGAGAAAATGAAACCAGCATGCCATCCACCTTGCCATGAAGATTTTCCTGAAAAATGCATCCAAAATCTTTGTGAAAACAAGGAAATAGGTATAGGAATGCTCAGAGAGAATGAGCAATAGCAATGAATGTGCATGTCGCCCACAAATCCATCTGGAGAAGTCACCAAAATGCATTAAAGATGTCCTCAAAACCCTAAAACTCAAGCTCAATCATTGGGAGTAGTTGTGCATTAATGGTGTCAATAAAGAAAATTAAGCCAATTCATGGATCATTAGGGCATTGGGCCTGAAAAACACCTTTTAGAAGCTTGTGAATTAAATGGTTTCAACCCTTGAAAATGTATCTTTGTTGGCGGTTGGGCTTCGGTCCTACCTCATGTTGTCTTCATTGAACATCAAACTTCAGCATTTAACCATCAAAGATCGAGCGTTGGGCCATTGAATGTCGAGAGTCAGACTGTCAACTTATTGTGTACCAAAAGAAGAAACCAGGGGAAATTGAAACCACCGAACATGAGCTTGTCAAACATCGGGGTCGGAGAGTTGGGCTACCTCTCACCAGAGAAAGGTAAGAGGTTGAAGGGAAGGGCAAAGACCGACTTGTGAAAACCCGACACAATGAAGATTGCAAGGGTGATCGTCAGACCTTGGTGAATTAGGGAGCAGACTGTTGGATTCCAGTCTATGGTGAAATCGAAGAAGTTAAAGGGGAAGGTCGAAGGTCAACCCCCGAAACTTCTTAGATGAATTTAGATCAATGAAAGAATGAAAGGTAGGAAAGGGGAAGGCTGATGGCTAACACCCAAAACCTAGTTGAAGGGTGGGAAAGGAGATGAAGGATGCAGAAGCATGGAAGAGGGTGGAGGGAAGATTGACCCTCGAAGCCTAAAAATTTGACACTTAGACAAATTTTGGGAAAAGCCAAGGTGAGCTTTGGTGGTTGGAGGTAAGGCTTGAGGCTTACCTTAAGAGATCGATATAAGGTAATGAGGAAGAGCAAAGGCCAAAGGTCGATGGAAGAAAAGGGAAGGAAGGGGAGAAGGAGAAAGCAAGCATGAAGGTAAGCAGGTAAGGGACAATTCAAAAACTCGAAATTCCAGGACTTAGCCAAATTTGGAACACTTCAAGGGAAACACATGCAAGATGACCCATGGAAGATAACTTAGATCAAATATCAGTGATGGGTCATCAAAAGGGGGATGAAATGATAATAGTAACATGACACATAGTCTCATGTTGTGACCATGCAAATAAGAAAAGAAAATAGCTTACTAAATAAATAAAATAAATCTTAACAAATATAAAATAATTATTAAATATTTTTTTAAAAATATGTGTCAATTGTGTTTCATTTTTTATCCACATGGTTAATGCTCTACCGATGAGGCTATAAATTTATCCATTCAAAATATATAAATTATATGATAGATAATTTAACCATACTTTTTACATAAATGGTAATTCTTTATTTGAAATAACATGTCTTGTTGTTGTTGTTGGGAGCTCTACATGTGAGCTTTACTAAATTTTGGTTCTTGCTTTTATATTTCCTTTTTTTTTTTTAAATGGCTCATAGAGGGGCCAATTCCCCTCTCATTTTTGTAGAGGTAATCTAGTTAGATATGCTTTTGTACCTTCAATTCTTTAAAGAAAATGATGTAGCAATTACCATGCTTGGTAAGAAGAATGTGGATCTTCCAAGAAAAAAATTACAACATAATTTATTATATTTTATTTAGAAGTATCTCCAGTTTTCAATCTTAATCTACATGAGTTTAAGGATAATTTTTGTACATTTCAAGGTTTTATCTTGATTTCTAGATCCTAGGTTTTCAACTATATTTAGAGGAATTGTCTTTCTTGGAAAGAAATAATTGAATGACTTAGGGAGGAACATGAAATATATTCTTATAAAAAAGGTATTTCATAGCAATTTTTGCTAATGAAATTGATGGAGATGGATTTTTTTGATGAGGCTCTTATTTCTATTGAAATGTAAGTCTTTTGTATGAAGAATTAACATGTGCATTTTAACTCATTTGATGAAATTTCAATGAGGACCATAATTTGGATTCAGATGTATACTCTTCCTCGAGATTTTCTATCTAATAATGCCTTTGAGCTATTTCAAGACCCTTTCGTGGACATGGTTAAGTTGCTTATGCTAGATTTTATTTGGAACCAAATCTCTCTTCTCATCTTCCCACAATTATCACTCTATGTATATGATTAATGGACTTGATCCTTGGTTATGAAATTATTCCATTTAGATGTATAGGATGTCATAATTTTGGCCATTTTATGTAGGACAATCCCATCATTTCATGTAACCCTCAAAAGGAAAAAAAATATAGAAAAAAGTGGTGCAAAGGAATTCATGATTCTAAGTGACATATAAAAATTAAAAAAATAGTTCAATCTATCAAATTCTTAAGAAGAATGTTGAGCTATCCTTAAATTATGGGATGGATGAATCTAGTAAAGAATTATATTATAATGAAGGGAGAACAATTGAGCCTGAGTGGTTGAGTTTTATGAATTAAAATGCGATGTAGAAAAGAATTGATTAAGTGAGAGTCTATAGATCTTTGGACATCAAATATTCAAGGGAATGTGAGAATTTCCTCCCAATTCTTCTTCTCCAATGAAAAAACTAGGGATTTAATAAAGCTAATCTAGAAATATTGGAGGGCTCTTGTTTAAAGCACAAAATTTTGTACAAATAAATTCCTAATTTCTAAATAACATGTAAGAGAAATGGATATTTTAGATAAAACAAGATGGGGAGACCTAATTAGTATTTTTTCCTAATAATGAAACAATGTCTAAGGTTGCATTTGGAAACCAAGCTCAATTAGAGGCTATCTTGATGGACACCAAAAAAATATTTCCTAGAAAATAAGGGGATTAAATTCACTATCCAAGAATATTTTTCTTCAAAGAACACTTTAGAAATATTACCATAGACTCATTTTTGGGGTTACCTATTAATAATTTTCTTTCACTTGTGATAAATAAAATGAAAAAATGGATACTAATTATTCCAACGAGGGCCACATAGGTATAAGGAGATCAATAATCTTAATCCAAATGAGGACATTGAGAGACACTTGTTTCCAATCTTTAATATCTTATTTTGAGCAAGAAAGAACTTGCAAGGTTTTTTGCATCAACCAAAAACTTTACTTGTTAATAAGCATCTTAGTCTAGAATAGGTAGTAATATATAAATATAAAGAAAATCTTTGAAAATTTCTTGATTGTAGATAGCATAGTATTGTAGAGCTCATAAAAATTCTTGATTTAGAAGAGCAAGTGTTCTTTAGAGGGGATATGACCCATATAATAAGACTAAATGAATCTTGCACCATTACAAACAAATTATATTGTATCACTAGGAAAAGTAGCACTTGATCAAGAGACAAACCTTATCATAGATCTTTAGCCAAAATGTTGTGCATGGTTAGGATCAAACTTTGTTGCCTAATATGATAGTGGTTACAAAATAATTGATTGTGCCCAGTATAAGAGCTTTAAACTACACAAAATGTAAGAGTAAGGGTGAATTAAGTGTATTGACACTTTAGAAAATCTCGTAGAAACGGTGTGAGACGAGTGAAATTTAAGGTATACACTAGAATACAAAAGGAACTTTCATAGGACAACATAGACTGGATCAAAACACTCTAGGCATTTGAGGAAAAACATTTTCCATGGTATAATTAATAATTCTTAGAGTTTTGTTTGTATATAGGTCAAATAAATCCTCATTGTTGTAACAACTCTTCTACCATCATCTAAGTATTCAATGTGAACCTAGACATCCACACAAAAATATATTCTCTTAAAGTAATATGCCAAAAACCCTAGTACACAAAAGACAAGCATAAGACGATGCAAACTATCAAAGCATTTCAACCATTTTAAAACATTTGAGTTTGCATCATATAATTGATAATTCTTAGTGTTTTTTTCCTATATGACTCAAATAAGTCCTTGTCATTGTTGTAATTCTATAAAAAAAACCCAATTCCTTAATAACTAATATAATAGAAATTCTAAGACAAAATAAAGCATATAAAACAATACATGTTAACAAAACACAACCTACATAAATGACACACTTCAATGGTCAAATAACTAATAGTAACTTTACACCTCATCCCTATAATTTTTTTTTTTAAAAATAACAGAATAATGACCAAAATTTATCATTAAAAAACATTCCAAATATTTAAAATAATTTGAATTTATATGATCTAATTAATAACTTAAAATTCTATTTATACACGAGTCGAATAAATCCTACTCATTTTCATGACAGCTGTTGCTGCTGTTATCGATCCGTAAATGCTCAATATGTAGCCAGGCTTCCACAAAAATATCCGACCTCGTGAAATAATACTACTCCCAAAAACCCTACACCCCATGATGAAGGGGAAAGCAGTCAAAATCTCCTGGAGAGGGATAGTTTGGAACTCAGTGCACAATTCTACCGTTAAAATTTTCGCTTCTGTAGCCTGGTAGTGATAGATGCAGCAATCATCACAAACTACAAACTACGGTCACTGAAATCCTTACAAATTAAGGTGACTAACTGATGTTAGAGAAGGTGCCAGGTTCAACTAAGTCGGAAGCCAATGCTCAATTGTTATAAATTGCTTCAAATGGTTTCAGTAATTGTATTGAATAAACAAGAAGATGGAATCCACAGATTCCCCACTTTACACCACAGTAGCAAAGCCATTTGCAAAGATAAACAGAGCTTATGGATGCGTATATTTTCCCACAATTCTGGGGCTTCTATATTACCGTATCCAGTATATGCGAAGGAAAGGATATGTAACATGGATGCTGGTATTCTGTGCAGAGCTGGGCTTGGCCTTCCAGTGGGTATTAGGGATGAGCTTCACATGGTGTCCTGTGGATCGATTTAGGTACCCAGAAAGACTTTCTACAAGGTAATTAATTAAAAACATGACATTTCTACAGACTATAATATTAGTTTGATATACTTTTGTGAGTTTGATTGTGTTAATTTGTTTTATTTATTAATATTTAAATCATATTCTACAATCCATTATCGTCGTATTGTGAAAAGAACATATTCCACAATCCATCATCATCGAACCCTAAATCCTGAATGTGTAGAATATACCCAAAAACCCTACGCCCCATAATAAGGGGATTGTAGTCAAATCTGGAATTTGGTGCACAATTCTACCCTTCAAACTTTCGCTTCTAAATCCGGTCAGTGATAGATGCAATAATCATTACAGACTACAAACTGCGGTCACTGGAATCTTTACAAACTAAGGTTACTAACTGATGTTAGAGAAAGATGCGAGGTTCAACTAAGTGGGACGGCAATGCCTAATTGTTATAAATTGTTTCAAATTGTTTCAATAATTGTATTGGATCAAGAAGAAGATGGAATCCACAGACTCCCCACTTTACACCACAGTAACAAAGCCATTTGCAAAGATAAACAGAGCTTATGGATGCGTTTTTTTTTGTGCACTTCTGGGGCTTATATATTATCGTATCCAATATATACCAAAGGAAGGATATATGCCATGGATGCTGGTATTTTGTGCAGAGCTAGGCTTCGCCTCCCTTTGGGTATTAGAGATGAGCTTCAGGTGGTGCCCTGTGGATCGATTTACCTACACAGAAAGACTTTCTAAAAGGTATGAAATTTTCACAAATTTTCAGATCATATTCTATGATATGATCTATCATCAGAGTGAGATAACAAAAAAGAATCAAAATCTAAAAAGGAAATAAAGAGAATCTAAAGATGTGTTAGCTTGCTTATAAGATTGAGAAACATGTTTCCTCTGAAGTAATATGCATTATTCTGGTTAATGAACAGGTTTGAGAGAGATCTACCTCCCATTGATGTATTTATATGCACGAGTAGCCCTGATAAAGAACCTCCACTGGATGTTTCAAACACTGTCTTGTCTACTCTGGCTTTTAATTATCCAGTTGAAAAAGTGACATGTTATGTATCGGATGATGGAGGATCCCCACTCACCTTTTATGCTCTATTGGAAGCTTCACGTTTTGCAAAGAGTTGGGTTCCTTTTTGCCACAAGTATTCCATTCAGCAGAGATGCCCAGAAGCATATTTTTCTGAATATTATGTCACTGAAAATGACAACTTGCCCTTCGTTGCAGAATGGGAAAAGGTCAAGGTGTGTAGCTTCAATCTAAGCTCAGAAGAATATTAACTTTTTAGAATAAATTAGTTTCTTCGACTTTAAAATAAATTATATTCTTCTAAGAATTACAAACTTTACAGTCCATCAAATTGAGAGGACAGAGTTGATATTGAAAAATCTGTGTAGAAAATGTACGAGGAGATGAAATATTGTATAAATAGCACTGTAGAGAGAGGCAGTGTTCCAGAACAGAAATCTAAAGAACACAATGGCTTCAGAGAATGGAAACCAGAGATGACTTCACGAGACCACCCGAGTATAGTTCAGGTCAGCAAAATCTCTGTTAAAATATTGTATCTCTTAAACAAATTATATAGTTTTAACTGTTTAAGAGAATTAAATAGTTTTGAATATATTTTTATTTTCTTTAAGCTCACCAGTTTATTAAATAATGCCGTGTAATTTTGATCAAGCCTTCATACAGGTTTTGCTAGAAAGGGGCAAAGACATTAACGTTGAGGGCCATGATTTTCCCAGTCTTGTATATGTGTCTCGTGAAAAGCGACCTGGACACCCCCATAATTTTAAGGCCGGTGCTCTTAATGTTCTGGTAATAACGATTATCCCTGATTCCATCTCATTTTCCTGTTATATTGTCTGTGGATTGTGGTTTGTGGTTCACGCATGTTGGAAAGGCTAATCCCAACCACCACAGTTATTCCATTCTCTGCTCATCCTCCAACTCAGCAAACAAGGTGCTGCTGCTTCATTTTGGAGATCAAGATTTTGTTACAAATTACTTGTCCTCATCTGCTCCTATTCTCATTTTTCACTTTGTCTTATCATGTTATTAAGTTGTGCAGCCACCCATGCTCTATTTTCTGTAGGTGCAGCTCTGTTGTAAGCAAAACATGTATTCTGTTTTTGATATGAATCTTTATTAGCATTAGTATTATTTTTCAGTGTTCTGTATAATTTTCCTGAGTACTTAATAGAAAGAGCTGAAGTTCTGTGTTGATTAACTTGACTTATGTTTCAGTTGTTTTTTATTTTCTGTCCTTTGTTTTTTCTTCTTTGAGCCAAATAATGATACTTTCTTCTAGCATAAGTCTTACAAATTTTCATATTCCTTAGATTAATGGCAAGAATTATGAATATTGATCAATCACAATGAAAGATTTGTTTTTTTCTCAATATATATGAGAGCTTATAGAGAATGAGTCCCTGAATTTGTAAATACAACATACAATGAATTATCTCAAGTAGAGAAGTATTTGCTCAAGGATAATAGGAAAGAGGATTTCAAAGCTCTTTTCTACATTTTTCAAACAATGCATGAGAGCTTCTTCTGAAAGATTGTAGCAGCAACAAAATCAAAGCAAGTGTGGAACATCCTTCAAATTGCATATCAAGGAATGGTTAAGATAAAAATTGCAAAGCTGTAAATATTGAGAAGAGATTTTGAAACTATGTTTATAAAAGATTTTGAATTTGTAGATTTAATTTTTACCCAAGTTATTGGATTAGTGAATCAAATTAGATCTCATGGTGAGATTCTTGAAGATAAGAGAATAGTAGAAAATATTCTCAAGAGCCTATCCGCAAAGTTTGAATATATTGTTGTGACTATAGAAAAACCAAAACAATTTCAAAATTTTCTATTGATGAACTCCATGCCTCTCTAATTTTTCATGAGCATAGGCTTAGTAATTCTTTTAGCTTTTTTGGGGGGCATGTTTTCAAGTCACAAGTTTTAGTTAGTCATGGTAGAAGTAGATGAAGATCCAACTTCAAAGGTAGAGGAAGAAATTTGTCTAGAGGTGGAAGAACTAGTCCAAAAAATTCAAGTGAAAGAGGTAGGAACCAAAACTCAAGTCAAAATCAATCTCAAAGCCAAAGGTATGACAAATCTCAAATTCAATGTCATTATTAAAAAAAATAATTCTACTTCAAGTGATATGTCAAGTCTAGCATTAGTAAGCTTAAAGAGACAAAAAACCAAGAAGTTTAAGTGATATCTATGATCAAAATGAAGGTGAAGATAATTCTAGTTTGTTTTCTCTTTTTGTATTATTCACAAGTAGATGATCAAATTCACTTTGATGATGCAATTAAAGATGAAAAATGGACACTTGCCATGGATTAAAAAGCTGATGCTATAGAAAAAAGCAATACATGGGACTTAGTGAATCTTCAAGAAGGAAAATACATGATAGGAGTAAAGTGGGTTTACAAGATCAAGATAAATGTATAAGAAGACGTGCAAAAGCATAAGATAGGACTTGTAGCAAAGGGTTATTCATAACAATCTGGAGTTGACTACAATGAAACATTTGCTCTAGTAGCTTGTTTGGATATAGTGAGATCTATATCAACAATTGTAGCTTAGAATAAGTGGTTAAAATCAAACGGGTGTCAAATTTACATTTTTAAATTGCTTCTTAAAAGAAGCATATGTGAAGAAACCACTAAGATATGAGATTTTAGGCCATAAAGACAAGTTCTACATACTCAACAAGGAACTAAGTGGACTTAATCAAGCTCCTAGAGCATGGTACAATATAATTGATTCTTACCTCTTATTGAAAGGGCTTCAAAAGGTGTAGCAATGAGCCTACATTATACAAAAGCATGAACAAACACAGTCAAATATTAATTGTATGCCTGTGTGTTTATGACTTGATATTCAAGAGTGATTTATCAATTGACTTGTTCAAATGAATCATGTAGAAGGAATTTGAAATGTCTGATTTGGGTCTTATGAAGTATTTTCTTGGCATTGAGATTGATCAAAATAAAAATGGCATATTCCCCTCACAAGTCAAATATGTCAATGATATTTTGAAAATTTTCAATATAATAAACTGTTAGTCATCGTCAACACTAGTTGTGACAAGTTTAAAGTTAAGCAAGGATGAGAAGTGATCAAATATTGATCCAACATTGTACAAAAGATTCATTGGTAGTTTCATGTACATGACTGCCACAAGGCGAGATATAATGTAGGGTGTGAGTCTTATTTCAAGGTTCGTTGAGTCTCCAAAAGACTCTCATTGGCAAGCATAATTTGTTTTCTTTTGAGATGTGATTGGAACTAGAAATCATGGAATTCAATATTTAAGGTTGGATGAATTTAAACTTATATACAGATAGCGATTGTGTAGGTAATATTGATGAAAGGAACAAGTGCAATATCATGGTCATCTAAGAAATAACCTATATTCATATTTTCATTAACTTAATCAGTGTATTTTACAACAAGAAGAGTACCATGTCAGACAATTTGGATGAGACGATTTTTAATAGATTTGAGGCATAAACAAAAAGAGGGAACAAAAAATTTATGTGATAACAATTCAACAATTGCACTATTGAAATTTTTTGCATTCGTAAGAGAAGTAAACATATAGACACTAGATATCATTTTCATTGGAGAGTTAATCATTAATGAAAAACTTTATTTATAATATTGCAAGTATAAAAATCGGTATGCAAATATTTTGACCAAGCCATTGGAAAAAGAAAGCTTTGAATATTTATAAGATTTTTTGGTCATCCCAAATGGTAGTAGCTGTTATTAAGAGTGAGCATTGGAATGATTAATCCCAAACACCATAGTTATTTCATTTATCATTCTCTGTTCATTCTCCAGCTCAGCAAACAAGGTACTGCTGCGTCATTTAAGAGATGAAGACTTTTGTTACAAATTGCATGTTCTCCTTTTTCGAACTTTGTCTTATCATGTTATTAATTTGCGTAGCCACACATGCTCTACAATGAAGGCCTTCATTTATGAAACAATTTATGTTTCAAGAAGTAGTGAGATATTATGATATGTGTGGAGAGTGTAGAAAGAATTAGAATTTGTAGAACATAACAGAGAGCACCTAAAGACCTCACACTCGATTATATTCATCAATCACTATTACATTTTTATACATACATGAAATGCAGCAATTTTCCTATAAAGAAATTAATTCATTTGACAGCTAATTGTAGTTGATTGACAACTAACTAGAGGTTAATGGCAGTAAACAATGACAACAAATTGGATCTAGTGACAACAAACTAGGACTCTCAATAGCTACACAATTTTGTTATTGACTTATTTGTTTATGTTTGAGAATTTATTCTAATACCCCCTCTTAATGCTACAACACTAAACTAACTAACAACATAAAATAATAGGAAATACATTATGCAGAAGTTGTTCTTTGAAAACAGTTCTTGGACCAATAAGACTTCTTCAAGCTGCTCCCCAATTGTAGGTATAATCATCTAGCTATCATCCAAGTTCCCAACATCATTGGACACCATTATCACATGAAGTGTCTCGTCACCCTTGTAAAGGTATGATATTGAACTTCCAGATTTTGGATCTCCCTTGAACTATTGGACACCAATCCTCACATGTATGTCTCATAACCCCAATAAGATATAGTTTCTCCGATCCACTGGCACTTGAGACTATAGAGCATCTATCTAACCTCTACTGCATCCCTCTTTGTCTAAGACAAGTGCTTCATCTTCAATGAAATCATCATCGCTATCATCTGTGTTGCTTCAACAATGGCTGATATTCTCTCAGTTCTTACAGCTCAGCAGCAACAAACTTCACCACAGCAGTAGCAACAAACTTACACTCTTACACAAACTAGCGGTAGCTTTCTCCAGTCAATCTATGCATTGGCTACTATTGCTTCATCCCTTGTAAAATATTTGGATGGGCCAATGTTTATGGACAGATCAACATACACAAAATCTTTCAATACTTATTTGCGAGCAGCATATTTTTGATCCCCATAACTAATGTGCAGAGCAACATAAACAGAAACATACGAGGCTTTGATACCAAATTAGAATTTGTCGAGTAGAACAGAGAACAGTTGAAGACCTCACACTCAATTATATTCGTAATCGCTGTTACATTTTTATACATACATGAAACCTAACAATCTTCCTATAAAGCAGCTAATCCATTTGACAGCTAATTGTAGCTGATTGACAGCTAACTGGTGGTTATTAACTAACTGAAAATAATGACAGTGAACTACAACAGCAAACTGGATCTAATAACAGCAAACTTGTACTCTCGACAGCTACACACAATTCTGTTATTGACTTATTCGTTTATGTTGGAGCATTTATTCCAACAGAAAAAAACAGCAGCTCTGTTTTCTGTAGGTGCATTTCTGTTTTCTTTCTATTAAGAGCAGCGGCTCTGTTTTAAGCAAAACAAATATTCTGTTTTTAGTATGAATCTTTGTTAGCATTTGTTCCATATATTCTGTTTTTAGTATGAATCTTTGTTAGCATTTGTTTTATTTTTCAGTGTTCTGTATAATCTTTCTAAGTGCGTAATAGAAAGAGCTGAAGCACTATATTGATCAACTTAACCAGTTTGAGTTATTTTTTATTTTCTGTCCCCTGTTTTTCCTTCATGGCTGTATAAACTCTTTCTTATGTATGATAGTAATGATTGTTTTGTTTATCTTGTGTCTGCAGATTAGAGTCTCTGCTCTAATGAGCAATGCTCCTTTCATCCTTACTCTGGACTGTGACATGTATGCCAACAACTGTGAAGCCCTCAGAGAAGCTATGTGCTTTTTCATGGATTCTCGAACTGGGCACCAGTTTGCCTATGTCCAGTTTCCCCAAAGGTTTCGTGGCATTACCAAAAACGATCTGTATGCCCATTGGAGGTTTTTTCACGTGAGTATTTGTAATTCAACTGCTCCCCTAAAACATATGCAATCAACTGGCCTCTACTTATATAAATCATGATATACAGATACGTCATAAAGGAATGGATGGAATTGAAGGTTCGTCATACGTAGTTACCGGATGCATTCTCCGCAGGGATGTCTTATGTGGAAGTGAGCGACAACAAAGCTCTTCAAAATCAATCAAAGAGCTCATTAGTTCATCAATTTTAAGTATGGAGAAAGCAGCTCCATCCAAGAGATCGGATGAGGCAAAAGAGCTTGCCAAGTGCGGCTATGAGGAGAACACCCAATGGGGGAAAAAGGCAAATACAAGTTTTAAATCTTGATGATTTATCAACTGGATCAGTTTTCGCAAACAATTTCTGACGCTGAAACCTTTTCACAGGTCGGCATGCTCTACGATTGTGCAGTGGAAGATATTTTGACAGGACTTTCTTTACAGTGCAGAGGATGGAAATCTGTTTACTGCTGTCCCAAAAGAGATGCTTTTGTGGGGAGTGCGCCTGTTAATCTGAATGATACTCTGATCCAAAATAAAAGATGGGCAACAGGTTTACTGGATATTTTTACCAGCAAATTTTGTCCAGTCATATATGGGATTCGCCATACAAAACTAGCACAGAACATGTGTTACAGCTATTACTTTTTATGGGCTCCATCTTCCTTACCTTTAATCTGCTACGGTTTAGTACCAGCGTTATGCATGGTCAGTGGCCTATCGGTATTTCCCCAGGTAGTATTACCCCCCACATTTTAGTATATTGAGTTTTGTACATTGATTAATAACTTTCTTCTCAATAAGAAGAAACATAGTCTTTCTACAGTCCATGATATTGATAAAAGTTTTTTATATTAATTTTTATTTTTTATATATTAATTAATAATGTTCCTTTTGTTACTAGACATCATGTTTTTGTTTAAGATAGAGCAGAGATTTTAAAAGGGTTTAATTTAAGATAAGCAGATATTTTAAAAGGGTAAATCCTTGTAAAAAAATAAAATTAAGCATTAAACATATAAGAAAATCAACGACATAAAAAAACAGAACACATCATGTTTCTACAGTCTGCAAATAGTTTTCTAAACTTTCTATACTTTTATAGAGATAACTGTGTAAATTACTTTGCATCGACTTTTGAATTATACCTGCAATCTATAAGCTGAACAATTAGATAAATATAAGTGTTAGCAATCGATTGTATACTTTGGACACCACTTTCTTTAAATATCACAGTGAAACAGTAATCCTTAATTAGAAACGAGAAAGTAATAAATAATCATCTTGATCAAATCTATTTTTATTATTTAATTGATTCTGATTTAATAAAATTTAGGTGACACTAACATTATAAAGGTATTCATAGACAAAATTTAAGGAAGAACACTAATAATATGTGATAAATTAGTATAAAAAATAAGTTTAGCATTGTTGTGGACCATTCAATGAATAGTTAAGTTATTTTGTGTGGTTCTCCCAAAGTTGCTAACTTATTTTTTAAAGAGGAATTTAATGAGACAATTCTTGGAAAATAAAATATTATAAATAAAGAGTTGCATGGTATTGAGCATAGATAGGAGTTCGGAATAGTTGAGTTTTTTAGCTGTATGGGAAATTTGAAGAAATAGAATTATACAAATTATAAATATATTTTTCTCTTAGAAAGATAATCTTTTTTAATTTCTTACTTGTTTTAAGTTTTAATGTCTTTAAATGTGTGGTTTATTGTATACATACTTATATACATTTGTTTTTAATTGAATATTAAATTATCATATGGTTAGAGAGCTAATTAAATAGAAGTAAATTGAGTTTTACATCATTCAACATTCACTATAATGTTATAATATATTTGTAAATTATTGTTTTTGATTTTTTTTATAAGTTTAAGTTTGGTTTACTTTGCTAATGAGGGGTAGAGATTACCCTTTTTCTTTTTTTTTCTTATTTTTGTTATTTTGATAATAAATTATGGCAACATTCTATTGACTACAAATGTTTATAGTGTAACCCTACTTCAAATTCTATTTTCTTTTCTTAGTTTCCAATTCAATTACAAACTGTAGGATCAAGGTATCCATTAGAGATTAACTTGTAGGAGTTAAGGCTTGTCTACATCATTTTGGTATTAGAGCCTCCAAAGATATTAGGAGTAGCGAGTTTGTGGGGCAGCCTTAGCTATTATTGATGAGATTGTTAAATAGATTATAGAGTTGTAACTATAAATATGGATGTGAAGGTAGGTTTTTTTCTTGATGTAATGAAGAGGATAACCAAGTGTGAAGAAGTAAGTCAAAGGAAGAGACAAAAGTGAAAAAAAATTGACAAGCAAAGGAAGTTGCAAAAAATAGAGTTTGAGTTAGAGGAATTATTGTGGATATTGAAGTATTGTGAGGCAAAAATACTAGGAAAGAACAAAAAAATAAATCCAAATCAAAGCCATTCAAGGGTTGTGAGGAGGCAAAAAAGAGTAGTGGTAACATATACTCATCATGCAAGTAAGAGCTTTTAAAGAGAAAAGCCATATACTTTCGGATTATCCAAGGGATTAAATTGCTATAACAAGGAGATATTGAATCCCTTGGAGAGTTCACATAATCACTAGTGGATGGGAGGCCCTTAGATGTTCTCCACAAAGAGTTTGAGAGAGATGAGGTAGTTGAACGGGATGAAGATGAAGATGAAGAGGATGAAAGTGATGAAGATGTTGAGTTGTATTGTCCAATAATAACCAAAAAATAATGATGATTACTATGGGAGATGAGAGGATTTAGAACATTGCAATGAAGAAGAATGTAGCCTATCCCTAAAGGGTGCCCAAGATGTACTTAAGAAATTAGTCCTCATTATAGATGAAGCGGTAGTAGAGATGGGGATTTTTTATGACTCCATTTCTATCAAGTCATATTGATATTATATAACACAATAAAGAAAGATAAATAAGAGGCATGTCTATAAAATATCATAATTGATGAAAATATAGAAAATGGCATTCTACTTGGAGAAGAAATGGTAATGATTAAGAAAAGGTTTATTTCCTATATCTTATTGTCTAGTATTATTCCAAATGTGGAGCATGCAACAAAGAGGGGTAGTGGAAAGAAAGTGTTGCCTTGATAGAAACTAGGAAACAAAGAAATTCTCATTAAAGAGTTATGTTAAGATAATGAAAATTATGTTAGTACACATTGGTGAGGAGAATGAGGTAACTAGCAAGGTGTACACCAAGGAGTATCCTCTATAAAATTAGTATTATTTCTTTTTAGAGGATCAGGAGTTTCTTTGTTTGGCATCATCCTTTGTTCATTCTGAATAGGCTTACCATTATGCCAATTTGTAATATAAGGTTGGTCTGATAAATTAGCCATTCTCTTTTGCCTCTTATAATTAGGTTTATCTTGAGATAAACCCTTATCATTCTTTTCTACCTAATAACTTAGATATTTTAAGGCACTCATTACCTTGTCAAGTTTATCCTCAGAGGATGCAATTTTACTTTGATGTCCTTTTGGGTTTTGCAAAAATTTCAAATCATCCCTTTTTTTCACTTTACCTGAAGCCTTTCTATTATTTTCAATATGAGTTGCAATCCTAAATGCATCTCTCAATGATTGAGGATTCTTATCCCTTAACTCATAACCCATCTTTGGGTCATAGGCATTGCAATAAAGAACTAGGCACATGGACTCATTAGGTCTCATGCATGGTGGCATTTTATTGAATACCCTATTAAATCTTGCATTAAACTTAGAGATTGATTCATTCAACTCTTTATTTATGCTTGTAAAATCATTGATCACAAATCTTGGGAAAGTCTTGCTACCATACTATTCTCTAAACAACCTTTTAAAACCATCCCAAGATCCTATGCTTGTGTTTGGTAGATTCCTATACCAATATCTTGGTTCGTTGGACAAAGATTGCATAAACAACTTCATTACCACATCCTCATGTTCTACTTCAAAGTTATCCAAGAGATTTTAAAAAGTACTAAGATGCTCCTCACTAGTCACTGCATCATTCCCAAAAAATCTAGCCAAATATGACCTTACCTCATTTGGAACTTGATTAGGGTATCTAGGGATACCATAAAAATTTAATTGTATGTATCTGCCTATTTGTAGAGGTTTTCTTCCTAGAATATTTCCCATTCTTGGGTTTGGTTGAGAATTCTAATTTGCAACCTGGACATTTTGTTGTTCATGTTGATGTTGAGATATAAGGATATACTGACCCCTTGTATTCAGTGGGGCACTATATTGCATTTGGGATCCCATCTGATTATATCCTTGAGTATTTGGTACATAATTCCTTGGTCCTAGGTTTTGTCCCACATATTGTTGCTGGTATACTCCTCCCATACAAGTACCCTATTATTGGACATTATATTGAAATTAATAATTTTGAGTAGGGTTTATTTGAGGACCTACTAAGACACTAGAATTCATAGGTATTGAATTTGCACCGAGATTATTCTGTGAGGTAGAAGGGTTTGCACTTCTTGAGAGATACTTGCCATATTATAACTTGTATTAGGCACAATTTGTGATGTAACATTGGGCTAAGGATTACTCCAGGTGTTCACATGAGAACTATTGATAGTAACATTTATTTGATTGCTGCTTCCAACATGATTTTGAGATGTTGGTATGGTAGTGCTATTAGTATGATAAGGATTTTCAGGCTTTCATTTCTCTTTTCATTAAATCATCTCTCTCTTACAAACTCTCTAATTCTTTCATCCTCTAATATGTTCATCTCTAGTTGCACATCATTCATTTCCTTTACTAGTTCTTCCTCAATTTGAAATGTATTTTCAGGAATAGGGGAATGTGAGGCAACTTGAGAAACAATAGTATTCATATCTCGGGGCATACTAAATGTGAATTAAGGCATGCTAATGGTAATAATATTTTCATAAGAAAAATGGGCTATTGTTGAGGTTGCAGGATTACCATAAATTTGTTCCACTACAAAGTTTACAAGAGGAGTGTTTTGATTCAACATTTTTCATGTGATCATTCTCTCTTTGATCCTCTCCTATATTTCTTATTTGTTTGGTCATCATCTCAGAGTTTGTGAGACCACCTCCCAATAATGGTATAGTCAATGTGTTTTATTCATTAATATAATGAATTCCAAGATCTACATATCTACTTAGTAAACTATCAGAGCTATCATCACTATACATACATAAGCAAAGTGATTATTAAAAGGTAGGATCTGACTTACTTGTATCTCTTTCTTTCCATGCCTACTTCCTCCTTGATAGTTCCACTTCAAGTCTCCTTGTAGGGCCACCTTTGAATATAGATCGCCTACCTTCCATATTGATATTTGTTATGTAAAATATTTTTTCCTTTTCAATTGGTCCTTTGAGATATAACAGAGTATTAGGGTCACCATCATGTTTAATGGGTATAAAAAAATTCTTTCAAGTATTTTGACAATATTTCAACCTGATAACTTTCTTTAAACTTCTTTCAACATAAGGATTTCAAATACAACTTTTGACTCAATTTTCCTAGGTGTAGACTACTCGACATTATGGTTTTTTTATAACCATTTTTTTCTTTCCCTAAGAGTCGACAATCTGTTGGTGTTTCCAACTAATTGTCTAGGTTTTTCTAAGGATTATCCAAATCCTATGCTTAAAAACCCTAGGTTAGTGGCCAACAAATAAGAGACAAATTTTATACTATTTCTCATCTATACTTTAAGCTCTACAAAACCATGTTGGGTTCCCTTATAACATCATTTTGGATTTCAACAATACTCGCAATGGTGCTCTAAAACTAATTCTTCACACTAATTTTATAGAAGGTGAGCCTAATTAACTAGATCATCTTCAAAACCCTCTTATTTTCCCTATATTTATTGATAGTGTGGATTGAGCATAAAAAAATAAAATGCAATAAAAGTAAATTTCAATTTTTTCGTGTTTGATTCTACTTAGTTCTAAGCTTTGTGAATCATTTTCACTAGTGTCTTATCCATTGCAGAGTCAAGAAGTGAAGTAAAACTCTTGTACAATAGATTTACTCTATGCCTTCTTATAACCTCACTACATTACAATGAGAAACCAACAAAGAGATAATACCACTACTTTACTTACAAATCTTGACTACAACACATAATCTTTAATGAATAAATTGAAAGACAATTTAATCCATTCCTTGAATAGAAGCCGACAATTTAGACATTAATAACAACAAATGTGACATGAATAGTCCTTGATTATATTGATTTAGAAGAGGATGTATTACAAGATGTAGACAATAATAGATTGACATTCAAACTTAAGAAAACACAATGAGTGTTTGAGTCATCTATCATTATTATCAAACAAAATTAAAACATTTTCTCTCTAAACTTTAGAGGACTTAGTTGTACAAAACCCTAATCCTATACAAAGACTACAAAGCTAGGGGCTCAAGATATTGAGAAAATCAAAATCCTAAAATGAGGATCATAATTCCCTTTTATAGATATACTAGAAGCAACAAGCAAAAATCCTTGTTCCACCGCTTAAATCACAAAAGACAAAAGCTTAGGTGGTGACACTGTACAAAAGGACAAAAACATTTACAATTTGCAAAGAGACTGCTAGAAAGGTTTTTGAAGATTTGTGAGGTAGTTATTGTGGTGTGTGGATATGATTTCCTTCAAAATTACTCTCTACAAGTGATAGGATGTTTCTTTAAAATTCCTTTTCTGACATGCCCATGCAGTAGTTATGACTAGTTGGTGGGAACTAATTGAAACACAAATCAAAATCTCCTCAATTTCTTTCTCTTTATTCTTAACATTGTTGTGTTGATTTGTCCTAGTATAGTACTGATTGATTTTGGAAGTACTTTATTTTGAAGTATACTCTTAAAAATTATAAATTTACCATTCCTTCATGGCACAATTTTTTTTGACAAATTAAGCCCAAAATGTTGTCAGCAAAATTGAATATCAAAATAGTATTTACAATCCTGGAAATTGATTATACTTATCATCCCATTCCTAGTATGATCTTTTTGATGGCCACTGGAATGCAAGAAGTAAATCAATATTATACATATATAGTGGGTATACTTAGACAAAATTGCACTTGTCTCTTTATCAAAAGCTTCCAAAAGCTGATTTGTATCAATTAACTTATCCATGTAAATTTTAAGGAGCTTAATGTCAACCTTATTATCATCACAAATAAATAATGTTAGAGTGGGGAGCAGTGCCCTAAATCTTTCTTTCCACTCAAAGGTTTTCATCTCCCCATCTTCCTTCCTAATATAAGGCATAATTCTTTTTTCAATATTTTTAAAATGTTTTAGCCTTGTTTTGGCCTTTTCTGTTAATTAATCGATATATGCCTATATTTCTCCTACTACCTTGGCCATATTATATGTAGGAAAAATAATTGGGGGTGGACTAGCTTAATGTGTAGATAGTTTATACATTCCCTATAAAGATGAAATCCAAGGGATCTATTTATTCATAATATCTCTAATGCTCTCATTATATTTAGCCACCCTAGAAATTGCTTTTACAAGGTTGGAATAATCCCTAAAGGCATCTTCCAACCTTTCAAAATTTTGGACATTGAATGTCCCAAAGTATTAGACACAACATATAACATTTCTTCATGTTCGTCATATTGAGTATTCTTTATTTTCTCCTCTAGGCCCCTAAATTTTCCTTTTAATTCTTCATTTTCCTTTATGAAATCCTCCGAAGATGCTACTGAAGATGAGGCTATTGCTTGAGTGTCAAGTAGGGGAGGTGTTTCCTAAGCCTCTTTTTAAATTTTTTTTGTTATACTTTGTATGGGTGCTAGATGATCTTTCAATAATTTATTATAGTCACTTTGCAGTCTCTTAGTAGTTATTTCACTGAATTTAGAAATATCCACCATAAGTGAGGCAGCTTCAAGGGAAAATTTGGTACCCTATTTTTTATTAACCCCCCTTGATGTATTGTGTTGCTTTTACAACTTGAGGTTTATTTTTGTTTGGAATAAGGGCCCATACAACAAGGGTTTCCCATTTTGGGTAGAACCTTGATCCTGGAAGTGCTACCTCGGCCTATTCTTCAAAAGAGTATGTCTCTTTATCTTGCCTCTTTATTGTATCAAATTATATTGGTGAGACAATATCCTACTTTGAGATCAATAGCATCCCACTATCTCTGACTATCTTTCTCCCGTTTTCAAGGGTGATATTCCTTGCATCAAAATTAATCTTTGTCATCACCTTTTTGGTGACCTCTTCATATTGATCAACACGTACACCTTTGGCCTATTTAGTTTTTGATGGAACTCCTCGTCTTGATGTCAAAACAAAATATTTAAATTCTTTTGATCTTACAAATTCATCATCAAAGATGAATTGTGTGCATGTTAATGCTTTGATGTCATCAGCCTCATCCCTTCCCATTGTTACATCTATTCCCAACCTGCTTTGGGGGATTCTACAAAAAAATTCTCTTTGGCGGGGGGGCATTCACTGATGCATTTATTTTGTAGTTACCTCAATATCTTCATCCTCATTAGGGTCAAGTGGATAGTCAACCAATAATGGTTTCTCTATTCTCATTTTCTTTTGATTTTTCTTCCTTGGAGGGAATCTATAATATGAATGTGAGGAGGTGATGATGGTACCTATAAGGAGAAGGTGGTGGAATGAATTAATGAGGGGATAGGGGAGTAGGATCCCTTATAACAAATCATGTGGACCTTATAATAAAAGAATAGACAAATGGATTTGCCTAAGGTTGATAAGTAGGTCATTGCTCAAGAATAGGGGCATTTCCAATTATTTTTTCAAAATTATCCAGGATCATTTGGATCCTAAAAATTGGATTCCCTATTTCAAAGAATGCCCCTTAATAATTTATATTCTTCTTGGCTTTGGAAACCTCTAATTTGGTAAATGCCACCCATTTTACCCTTTTGTGAACAACCTCTTGCTCATCTCTACAATTCCTCAAAACATCCTCACTAAAGGGGAGTTGATGCTAGAATGATGATCTTTTAATGCTTGTCCTAACTTGGTTGATGAATCCTTCAAGATCACAACCTCTTTCCTTCTCCTAGGCCATTTTGTACACTTGGAGCATTGGGTAAATATGCCCCAATTATTCTCTAGTGATACTAAAATCGGAAAAGGTTATGGAAAATGGGAAGAACAACCCCTTCTTTTTCCCTTTGAGATGGGCCTTATTTAAATTACTGATTTTCCACACTATTTCTAAAAATGCAAGTCTGAAAGGTACACATTGTGGAAATATATGGGGACCAATAGGGAATCCATATATTCTTATGACCATGGAGTCATTGTTGAGATAGTAATCTCCCCAATTGTGCTAAACTCCCAAATTTGGCCTCCTATCCTTAGGTCTTAGGAAATCTAGAATTTTCTTGTGCAATTTGACCTTTACAAACCCCAAATATGATATCACCTTCTTAACAAAAGAATTCTCAAAAACAACAAAGTTCGAGGCATCACAATGCCTATCCAATACATGAGTCTAACATTGAAAGGAAGAAAATATCCCTTACCATCATCCATGTTGATCTATAGAGCCTTATCTTGTCTCTACCTTCCTCAATATAAGAACATATGGAAAAGGAGAGAATACCATCTAAAGTTGATCTTGATTTCTACTAATTGCTTGTGGATGGAATCAAAATTAATGGTGGAAAAATGAAACTCAATTTTCACCATGAAGTTTTTAATATCAACAACAATATATATAAGAGGTATTGATATTCATTTTTGGGCATCTCCCCTAAAAACTTGACACAAACCATGATAAGTTTTGATGAAATGGTACTCAAAAGTATCCAGATTGAAAGGCTTGGTCTCACGAAACAAAATTCTCATATATTTTCTATCATAAGCCTTTAATCTATATTTAGGAAGCCAATGCACCCTATAACTATTTTTATCCTTTTGATATTATTACTTAAAATGTCTAGAGTCTATGGCCTTGTTGGTAGCCAGTTTTAGGGTAAAGACCTCTAAACTATAGGCCTTGTTGATTTGAACGAATTCCCCTCTATTTTCTACCCTAAAAACCCTAAAATAATCATCATTATTTACAAAAATGCATCGTACCAAGTCTACATGTAGTAGACCAAGTCTAAAGATCCTTGAAAACATTAGGGACCACTAACTTCCCTAGGTCATAAGTCTTGAAACAAAGAAAAATAGGTTTTGGACCAATGCAGAATGATGGAAAATGGGATGAATGAATGGATGTTGTTGTAGTGTATGATTCACCTATCTTTCTTCTAATTTCATTAGGAAAAGAGATCTCCAAAAGGTAAGATTGACTTTCAACAAAATGGTGAGTCAATCCTAAATTAGGGGATCTATTGTTTCCCATATGAAAAAAAATGACAAATATGAATGAAATGCAGTTTGGGGAGATAAAAATAAAATATCAAATGAACTCAATTATGCAATGCAAAACTTGAAATAAAAATTTAAAGCGTAGCACATTTAACATAAACTACAACTTTCAAGACGATCTAAGAAGGGTAAGATAATGTGTACCAGTCACCAAAAAGGGTTGCAGATTGTCCTACTAGGATAGATTGATCTTGTGGTGAATGGGTCTTTGAGTAGGGTTCCAAAATATAATTTCATAGTCCTCCAATCTCAGATCTACACTCTTGATTCCTCCGAATTCCACTATCAGAAGGTCGGAAATAAAATTTGTAAATGAGTTTCCATGGCTGACAACTTTGATGACAACTTTGGCGACTTTGTAAAGTTACACTTTTGATCCAATTTTCAATCCTTCTTCACTTGCAAACCTACAAACAAAAAAGAGAGGGAAAAATTGTTTGTTTTTGGTGAATGGGGGCTTGCCTTGGGAAAACCCTATTTTTCTAATTAAACCTTGATAGTGAAAGATAATTATAAATGCCAAGGATTGATGAATGAACAAGTCTATGTCACAACTCATCAAGCCATTAATGGCTATCCTTAGAGGACTGAAGTCCAACTCATCTCTCTAAGGATTAGATCTTGCTTGAATTTTCTTGAATGATAGCTTGATTTGATGCTTGCATGCCTAAAACATACATCACAATGTTAGCTCCAAAACATAATATGAACACACATATATTTGACATGATGATATGATCTTGATTGTTGTTGTAGATGATTGATAAATATGCTCTTCAATTCTCTTAACAATAATATTTTCTCTTGTGAAATCTTGATAGTTTTTCTTTAGTTTGAATTGATAAAAAGACCTTGTATTTATAGGTGTTTATCTAATTTCCTAAAAAATAGATTCCATAAGCCGACATTTGAAGCTTGAATTTGAATCATTAAAATGCCACCAAAAATATATTAAAGATTGGGATCTCGGACTTAAGGAGGACCTAAACCCAGGACACACAATTTCTATGATAATTAATTAAATGTTAGTATTTGTTTAATGTCGGTTTCCCTTTCAGAAAATAGGAATAATAAGGCTTAGGAATGCATAATTTAGATCCTTAGAAGCTTAATTAAGTCCAATTTATTAAGGGACCTAAAAATATTGTGAAAATTTAGAGTACATTTTTCTACACTACATTTAGCCCCACTTTAGTGGCGACATGAGCCCTATGCTCAAACTCACACCTAAGTAGATAAATAAGTCAAGAGAGGTCTAATTGTATAATTGTTCGAAAGATAAGATAACAAAGATCAAGGAGGATGATCAAGCCTCTAGGATCAAAGATCCCATGGAAAACCAAAAGGCATAAAGAGACATGTGAATGCAACAACAACATGAGATACAACATCATACTTGATGTCAAAATTAATGCACAAAGAAAAAACGAAAAAAACAGGTCAAGCTTCATCTATTTTTCCAAACAATATGGATCAAGCCTAGGATTTTTGTCCAAAAATACATGGCTCCACAAGCAAGAAAATTGTGTTATGCAAGTTGGCCATGAAACACACTCATAAGTGCAATCCGATATACACTCAATGAGCCCAAACAAATGAGAAACACACAAGGTCTAGTGCAGTATGATATACACTAGGTGTGTACCCACAAAATAAGTGGCGATGGGAAAGTGATGCCATGTCTATAGGCCCTCATACATTAACCATAGCAAAATTTATACTCCTAGAATAACTTTTATAGGGTGACACATACGAAAAACACAAGGCTCACAAGCTGCATTATGCTAGATACTCACGAAACAAAGGCACTGAAAAGAAAGTTGTGTTATTAGTGGCCAAAATTTTTGGTTTAAGGTAGTCAAAGGGGTTTCACTTAGTTCAAGAAATGTATCACTTTAGTGAACATCACTCTTGATATCACCCATGAGAGATAAAATATTTGCACCTTAGGGAATGCAAGCCATAGAATTACAAGTAAGAGGAATTCCATATGCCAAGAAAGGTCACACTCTTGAAGGACATCAATCCAAATGTCAGTACTAAGAACACATCATTTGAAGTAAGAAGACCACACTTTGAACACGAGGTTATGACATCAAGCAAGCAACAAGCGAGAGGTATAATGCCCCCCACTTTAAAGAAATTTCTAAACACCTTGCTGTGAGCAATTACTTTAAAGTAGAATATGATAGAAGCCAATATATGAAAGAGATATGAGAGCTTATTTGGAAAGCCCTATGCCAAACATATGTTTCTGAATAAAGTTGCATCATGGAAAGGAGGTTTCCCTCCATATGCAATCTTAACATAACACATAAGGGATCCATGGATTTGGGATCAGCATATGTCTTTTTTGTAGTGTTATAATCGAGCTCGAAATAGTCATAATTCCCCAAATAAAGTTCTCATGGAACAACGAGCACAAATGAAGAATGATACATAGAGAGAAAGAAAAGAGAAGTCTTTTGGGTCAACATGGAAGAGGCCTAAATGTCTCAATGCCTTGCATCGTCCCCAAAAGGAAAACACAAGACAAATGAAAAGATAATGGTTATGGTATATAGAAGAATAAAGATACAAATAGAAGAATGCCACAATAGATTCACTTCCTTTGTATCCTTGCACCAATGGAGTGACCAGGGTCATCCAAAGTAGGCTCACAAGCATAAAGACATGCCAAGCAGCACAATACAGGGGATCACACTACACATAGGAAATCACACAAAGAACATGAATAGAAATAAAGCCAGTATGAAACATGCAAGCCAACCTATAGCAAGTCATCCACATCCCAATATCATTCATCATATAAAGAAGGCAAATGACTAGCTAAAGGGGAAACAATGAGTGTTGTACTAGGAAAATCACCAGGAACACATGGTGATACACTCTTATAAGGAGGATCATCACTATTGTTATCGCCTAAGCTCATAGAAGAGGAAAAAAATTAATTCAATTCATTATGCACTTCCTCATCAATCTTTCATTCTCATCATCATCCATATTAATGACAACAAGTGACCTAATGATAATTTCCATAGAGGTTTCATGTTTCGGTTGTTGTGGCGAAGGTGGAGAATCATCATGCTTTGTTTGAGTTAAATTTTGATCTTTATTTGCTTGTTTGTTCTCTACTTTTAACTTATGAGCAATAGCACAATACATCTATTCCTACACTCTTTAGAATTTTGATTTCTTTTTGCACGGTTTTCAAGTTGTGATTGTGTAGGAGTGGGTTTATCACCATATAGGTTTCTTTTCTTTGCGCAAGGGAGGAACAAAAGGAGCCATCAAGGGTTGGTCAACCAATTTCTCCTTAGGTTTATAAACTTGTTTGATCATAGGAGGCACAATAGGAATTGTATAGTTATCTCTTAGTCTCTTTTAGGATTTTTCATGGATTTATCTTTGTTACTTAGAAGAGATTTTGGTTCAATCATGGTTTCATCAATGATAGGAGGCTCAAGCATGGGTTGAGGGATATTGCTAAGAGATAATTCTACTATTCACTTTTCCTTTAACTGTTGGTAAGATTTCAATTGAAAAGAAGTCCTCACAAGGTTTAATAGGTTCCATAGGTTTGGGCTTAAAGAAATTTGGCAATGAGAAATTTCCATGGCAAGACATAGGATTAAAATCACTATGATGCACAGTGAAAATTTCATCACCAAATGCAAATTTTAAGCATTTATGCACTACTAATGGGACAACATCCATGGAGCGTGGCCATGGATAGCCTAGCTGAACACATGAAATTGGTCCGACCATGGGATGATGGAGAATGAGACATTTAATTGTTTCGGTCCAACTTTTAAGGGGAGAGCGATCAAACCTATCATAGGGCAATAAAAACCATTATGTGTTTTGATCCATGCTTTTAATTGTTCATAAGATTCGTGATAAATTTCATTCATAAACAAGAATTCCTTGATGATCACATTCTCTACACACATGAGATCAATTAATATCCCATTAGTAGGCTTGTCATTGATTCTTTCGGCTATGTAAAGAGGACCATCAGGTGCATGTTTAGTTATGTCATGTTGTGAGAAAGAAATGTCAAGAGACATTTTGGTTTAGCCTTTAAAAGGTTGAACATCAATGTATTCTACCATAATATCATATTCATTATCAGTCGTATTATCATCAGTTGTATTTTGTATGTTATCAACATTTATCACATCATTTTTGGTGTCACCAGCTTTAACGGATGAGATGTTATGATTTGGCATTAGATTAGTAAAGATTTTCAAGTTTTTTGTTAGGTGAAGCAATGAACTTATTTCCTTGATCATTAACACCACCAATCTAGATGTGATTAGAATCAATGAGGTCTTGCACGAGATTTTTAAGATGCATACATCGTTCTATATCATGTCCATTTTGTTGGTGATAATGGAAACATGCATTTGGATTATGGTTCGGAGGTAAAGGATTATTATGATCAGGGGTTCTAATAGGAGGTAAGGTAATTAAGTTCTTACCCCTGAGTTGCAACATGATGGAATGAAGGGTGTCAAGTAACAGAGTAAAATGTCTATTCCTTTCCTTGAATTGATATGGATTTGTTGTTTTTTATAGCAACCACTTGAGATTGAACTTGTTGATTTGTTTGAGGTAGATTTATATGTATAAAGCACTTATTTTGTTTCTTGAATGGTTGAAATTTTTTATGCAACACAAATTCATATATTTTAGGATGGTTGGAGGAATTTTTTACTTCATGATGACTAATCGAATTTTGATAGTCATGGAGAGTTTTGCACAAGTGAGAAAAGGAAGGAAATCTCATCATCCCAAGCTTATCTTGAATATTGGTTTGAAAATTTTCAATGAACTTTCTTTGAAGATCGACATCATAAATCCTAATGTTGATTTGTGAGTAAAGAAATTGGTATCATGCTATGAAATCATTGACCTTTTCATTCTTGATTTTTTTACATTGCATTAAATCCGGTAAGGCCATTGTGTGACCAATGTGGACTTTGAAATGGTTGAGGGAGGAATCAAAAATATCATTGAATAATTTGATTGAATTGTATGGTAAAGAGAAAAACCATTCCAAGGTTGTCTTTCAAGGATCTAGGAAAAAGCTTAGCCAAGAGGTTCTCTTCAAAAATGAAGTCACTACATAAGGTTGTGTATGTCGAGACATGGTTGCTATCATCCTATTTACCACCATATTTCTCAAATCCAAGAATCTCTATGCCTTTTGGCATTTGTGCTTTTAATATCTGCAAGGATAATGTGTTTCGTTTGACATATTCCAAGGAAATTTGGCCATTTTGATTTTGGTTTAATGTGGAAATTTGTATGTTGGAGGGATGAGAAATTTTGCAAAAGTTGGTTAAGTACATAATCATTGGTTGTGTTTTGAGATGGAGGTGAATAAGGTGGAGGTGTATATGTGTTGGGAGGACAAGTGAATTGCATGTTTGTGAGGGGTGACAGGTTAGGAGATATGATGTTTGAGTTCACAAAGCTAAAAGGATTCCCAATGGACATAGCTAAGGTTGGATTGATGTTGATAGTTGGTTGCTTTGTTGTACTAATAATTAAATGAGTGTATGTAGGAATAGAGGCCACAATTGTAGGAGGAGGAATTTTATTTCCACCTTGACTTTGAGTGTATCCCAAAGTTTGAGCACAACTAGCCATTGTAGGAAGATGGTCATCAATGATATGAGCCAAGATTTGCACAATTTCTATTCCTGATTCATTATCACACATTCTTCTCATTTTATCTATGATAGGAAGTGCAATACTAGCAATATATTCAGCACTCACAAGGTTTTGAATTTTTTCTAAGGCTTTATCCATTTTTTGCAAGTTTTCTCGAGGAACATGAGAAAAAAAAAATTTCAACATCAATAGGGTTGGAGGTCATAGGACATGCTATTTTAGGTATGGATTCCAACATGGGTTGACTAGTGTCAATACTATGAGTGAATGAGTTAGAAAACCCAAGATCCACAATGGATGTATTGGCGCGGGATGCCATGAGTCTCGAATTACGTCTCATTGAAGTATTAGCAATAGGACACTAGGTTGTAATAATCATACAAGTTTGACCAAAGCAAAATTCCATCCAAAAAGCACTAAACAAATGCAGGAAACGCCCAGAAATAGGAAGTACAATGCAAGTATGTAAAAGGATATAGCAATTTTCAAATATTGACACAATTTTTTTTTCTGATTTTTGAATGTAGGAAACTGAAAATGATGTCTTATGAATGCAAATTTTATGTTTGAACTAAGCACTTTTTTTGACCAATTAACTTGAATGCAAACATTTTTAGAAAATTGTAACTCCAGAAACTGAAACTGAGATATGGAAACAACAAGATGTAAAACAAAAAGAGATAAATTAATGTCCATAACTTTAGAAATTGACTTGTATAAGGAAAAATTCTCCCTAGGATGAATGGGTCCTTGCACAAGGGTTGAAAAAATTAAGTTATAGGTTTTTGAGTTGATATTTAAGGTCTCATATTTAGGTTGCAGACAACTACTTTCAATTACAGATTTAGAAAAAGTTATGATAAAATGCAAGTTCAATTTGATGAAAAATAAGAAGAAAAATGACAACTTTCTAGATGCAATTTTGTTTGAATTTTTTGATATAAATGAATAAAAAACACTAATATGCAGACTATTATGTGAAATGAATGTAATATGTATGCAAAATTTTGAATTTTTGAAGTTTTAAACAATGCAAAATGCAATTTTAAAACCCTAAATGGAATGCAAACTAATGCAATTTTGAAAACCCTAAATGAGATGCAATGCAAACTAATACAAAATCCTAGATCTAGGGTTTGAATGATCTCCAAATCAAAAAGCTTATAGTGCAAGAATGTAGGGTTCACCAAAATGAAACAAAGATAAATAGGTTTTGGAGTAATGTGGAATGATGGAAAATGGGGTGAATGAATGGATGTTGTTGTAGTCTATGTTCACCTATCTTTATTCTAATTTCATTAGGAAAAGAGATCTCCCAAAGGTAGGATTGAATTTCAACCAAAAGGTGAGTCAACCCTATTAGGGGATCTATTGTTTCCCTTATGATAGAAAATGACAAATATGACTTAAATGTAGTTTAGGGAGATTAAAATAAAATACCAAATGAAGTGAATTATGTAATTTGAAACTTGAAATGTAGATTTAAAGCATAGCACAAACATAAAATACAACATTTAAGAAAATTTGAGAAGGGTAAGATGATGTGTGCTAGTCACCAAAAAGGGTTGCGAAGTGTCCTTTTGGGATATATTCACCCTAGGGTGAATGTGTCTTTGTGCAGGGTTCCAAAATTTGATTTCATAGTCCTCTGATCTCTGATCTGCACTATTGATTCCTCCAAATCCCACTGTTGGAAGGTTAGAATAAAATCTACTATAAATGAGTTTCCATGGCATGAAAAATTTGATGACAACTTTGATAACTTTAAAATATTGCACTTTTGATCTAATTTTCAATCCTTCTTCACTTGCAAATCTACAAACACAAAGAGGGAAAAATTGTTTGTTTTTGGTGAATAGGGGTTTTCCTTGGTCAAACCCTATTTTGTTAATTAAACCTTGATAATGAAAGATAATGATAAATGACAAAGATTGATGAATGAACAAGTCTATGTCAAACTCACCAAACCCTTAATGCCTACCATTAGACGAATGAAGTCCAACACATCTCTCTAAGGATTTAATCTTTCTTGAATTGGCTTGAATGATAGCTTGATTTGATGCTTGAATGCTTGAAACCCGCATCATAATATTATCTCTAAAACATAACATGAACACACATAACTTTGACATGATGACATGATCTTGATTGTTGTTGTACATGAATTATAAATCTTCTCTTCAATGCTCTTGAAAATAATATTTTCTCTTGTGAAATCTTGATAGTGTGTCTTAAGTTTGAATTGATAAAAAGACCTTGTATTTATAGGTGTTTATCAAATTTCCCCAAAATTAGATCTCATAAGTTGACATTTGAAACTTGAATTTGAATCATTAAAATGCCACCAAAAAAATATTTAAAATTGGGATCTAGGACTTAAGGAGGACCCATTCGCCCTTGGGTGAATGGGTATTGGGACCTAAATCCAAAACACACAATTTTCAAGACAATTAATTAAATGTTAGCATTTGTTTAATGTTGGTTTTCCTTTTGGAAAATAGGACTAATAAGGCTTAGGAATGCATATTTTAGATCATTAGAAGCTTAATTAAGTCTAATTAATTAAGGGGCACAAACGTACTTGTGAAAATGTAGAGTACATTTTTCTACACTACAAGTCCATACATTTGAAATGGGAAATTTGAAATATCATTTCTCATGTACCAGTGGGTAAACAAACTCCATCTGGTCATTGGGAGCTCCACGTCTTAGGATTCATATATGAATTATCAATTAGTCCTGTAACAACACAAAGACCATGGGATTTGATAGGTTTTATGTCAAACCACGAAGTTGTACAATGATGTCTTCATCATATGGCCTTTTGGAAGTGGAGGGTTGTTCCTTCAAATGACTCATGTTTGCAATTTAGGTAAAATTAGGGTTTTTTATGCAAATATTCTAGGGCTTCTTGACACCTTCAATTGATTATTAAGCTATGAAAGATTTCATCTAAAAACCCTTGTATTCAAATTTAATGAGTTTCACAACAATGTACTTAATTTTTTCTTGTCTAAAAACCCTAATTCATAGAAGAAAATATTGGAGCTTTGAAAATTCTCTCACCAAATTCCTTGGATACCAACTAAGTTAAATTTTGTGTCATATTATAATATTTATAAGTATAATTATGATAGAAATCTGGTAGAAATCCATCTTTTCCACCATTACTTTCAGTTTGTACAAGCTAGAGCTTCAAGCTATCCATTTCAGAAGTTTGAACACGAGCCATCAATCTTAGGATGACATGACAACATCCAACAGTTGGAGATGATTTGAAAATACTTAACACACACTGATAAATCTTTAACCAATCAAATGAATCCATGAGGGAGCACTAAATACATGTCATGAGAAGTAGGACCATCAAAAAATTCAACTAAAGGTAGTTGACATCATCATACAAGCCACGTGGTAGCTTTACACAATTTGACAAACTAAAAATAGAACAATTATAAAGGGCTTGCCGACTCATAGAATCCTCCTAAGATTGTGCCATGTGTCCTTATTTTACTCCTCCAAACAACCTTCACAATAAAAACCTATCAGAAACACCAAGAACATGCCAGTGTCCATTTTTCACAATTTTGTATGCTTCCAATAGGTCATTTTGAGGCATCTAGCGGACTCGTAGAATGCCTATAGATTATGTTGTGTGTTCCTCTTTTACCCCACAAAAGGTTTTGCAGCCTCAAGCAATGCTTTGGTGCCATATGTCACTCATTCCACAGTTTAACAATTAAGGAAATACATCAAACAATTTTAAAAATATTAATAAAATCGATTTAACAATTTATGAATGAAATGGATTTCTAATCATTACTATATATTTTTTATCTTTCTCTTGCTTAATATGGCATGCATATCATTGTGTGCACTTTTTATAATGTTGAAAGTGTATGGTGTGCTACCATGCACAGTGTGGCAAAGACATAGTATAGTTATTATTATTTTTATATAAGTGTATTCAATTGATGTCCACGTGTACAAGTGTTTATAGGTGGGTATGACATTTGGTATTATAGTTATGTTTAGCAACCACCATCACTCATGATTTTTTTGGGGTTTTATTGTCAAATATTTTAAATATGTGAGTGTTGTTGCATGATGGTTATGATGATGTTATTATAAATATATAGTTCTTACATATTATCTTATTATTAAATTTTAAATTATAATTTCTTTATTCTTCCACTTTATTTCAAAATTATAGGTAGCTTAGAATGATGTAATTAGTTATACAAATTATTCATGTCAATTTATTTGAATATAATGATACGAACTTTGTGTCAATATGCCTTTCATGAATTAATTTAGCAATAGAATAAGAGAAATACAAATACAAAAGGAATTTATTTGACTATAGAATATAGTATGTCCAACAATTCAATGTAAACAAGAATTTATGTGCTTAATCAACAATTTCTTGGAATATTCAAAATTTGATTGTGTAAATATTTGATGACCTTATAGAATTGTTACAATTAAAAAATTTTGGCATGAGCTTCTCAAAGGATATTGATGACTAAAAAGAAAAAAATCTCAAATAATGGGGTTTGTGGTTTCACTTTTCTCTATTTATTTGTGCTTGATGATGGAGTACTATACGAGTTATTTAGTGAGTTTTGTAGGTACTATTATGTTAGTAGAATTATTTCACATATATCATGTTGGTGAAGAATTCAACTCTATATATATTGTAGCCACTAATTAATTTTTCATACATATGATTGCTTTCAATTATGAAGTTTTCCTCCAAAATGATTTTTCTCACATAAATCACTATATTATGATATATTGATTTTATCTTTATTTCCTAATATTTAGTGAGTTTTGAAAACAGAGTACTATACGGATTATCTGATAAGTTTTGTAAATACCCCTCTCATAAATTAGTATAAAAAGTATATTCTACATATTTATTTATTTATTTCAAATTACTTTTATCTTACAAATTACATCACCAAAACTATGACATGTCAGTTTATATGCACATAAGTAATGCAACTTTTATATGGTGACACTCATTAACTCCTTTTAAATTAGTTTTTCCTTTACTATGATGATAGCTCTTGTTGAGATTGCAGTTAGACTTTGGAGGAAATGTGTGTTATCATCATTCTTGGCTCATTCTTATTTTTCTTTATGTTTACACATGATTTTATGTTTATTTGCACATATATGTATTCTGCTGGCAAGGGTTGGTTTATTCCAATTTTGGTCAGGATGATATTAAAGTTCATGAAATAGATAGATTTATGCATGTGTATATGTGCTACATCTAGTTTGACCAATTCTAGAACAATGGGTTCAAGAATGATTGGCCACTGTTTTATCTCTTGAATTGCGTTATATGTTTTCCTCTGGCTGCCATGCATTTTGAGGGTATGTTAAATATGTGTGTAATGGTTTACATAACATTAAAATCTCCTGATAGTAACTCCATTAGAGGAAATCACTTCTTTTTTTTCTTTTTAATTCATCTTTCCTAGAATACATGTACAGTGCAACAACAGAGACCCAGAAAAAGAAAGTAGCAGTCAATGGATCAATCTCTTAAAAAATATTTTTTGCCAGTAAAAGGTTGGAACTTTTCAGCTTCTTCATTTTTTTTTTCATTTTTCTGCGCCGCCACCTTCACAGTTTCATTAGCATATGCATGGGTTTGGTTGGTATTGTCACCAAATACGAGCTTACCTGACTTACGCTGCAGAGCTCTTGAAGGGGATCTTGACCTTGGTGATTTAACTTTAGGACTTTTTGGCGATACAGGCTTTCCATTCAGACGCCTTCCAACTCCAGCGAAGGCTGCAAATTTGCATTCAAATTCTGCTACATGCTCTGCAGATGGATTTTCTCTTGCTATCGTTGTACTAGTTGTAGTAGTGGGTAGAGCAGCAGGATTTACTGGCAGCCTTTCAGGTTCTTTGTAATCAAGAGGAGGAGCGAAGTCAACGTCCAAGTCTGTGTCAAGGACATTTATGGCAGATTCAGGTTTTGTGTCAACTATATTTATACAATATGTGGTATTGTTGTAATCTATCTTAATGGTATCCCCTGTAGTCAAACAAGAGAAGTTCCTCAGAGAAACCTCCAACAAAGCTTTTGGATTGAATATGTCTAAGAAATTCTTTGTGTGGGGCTGCAATTTCAAATATGTCCCCTTTGGAAGAGTGGTATACTTCAATTTGACTGTATCTCCCACTTCTAAAAGCATATTTTCCATCATCCAAAGTGGCATAAAAATTATGCCCTCCTCAGCCACAAATTCAAGTACTCCACAGTGTGAGATGTGACCTGTGATGGTATTCTGAAGGTGGAAAAGCATGGGATAGTGAATTTCCTGATATGACAGACGAGAAAGAGCTGAAGGAGGCATTATAATTTTGTTGGCTTTTTCCAGCTCTGGCTTGTCAATATAAATAGGCGGATAACATTGATAGATCTCCTCGAATGAAACAGCTTCTCCATACCCATTTCTATCTTCATTGCGTCCTCCATACAAATATCTTACTTCATCAGATCTATCTTCATGATATCCTTCTCGTTCATTCCCATTTAAATCCTTATTAAGACCTCCATAACCATATCTTCCTTCATCAGATCTATCTTCACCATATCTTTCTTCTCCATGCTCAATCATATCTTCATCAGGTAGTTCGGCATATCCATTTCTTCCTTCATTATCAGATCTATTTTCATCAAAACCTTCGTAAGCAAATCTACCTTCCCGTCCAACATTATCCATTTCTGAACAAAATTAAAAGACTTTGAACTATCAAAAAAATTACTCTGGAGTTTATGTATTTATTGGTTTCGTGGGTATTGTGCCATCAATTATATATCAGATATTGTATAAATGGTTGCGGTTTTTCAATTTTGAGCAGTTGCCCTTTCAACTTGTAAATCTTCCATCAAACTATAATCAAACGTTTATCACTATAAATCTCATTTTTATTCTTAATTTTTGAAATTGAAAAGCAGTATTATTCAAAAAAGTCGTTCACTATAGGGGCCCAAATTTGTAGACATTTAAAAACAGGGACTCATTAAAGAAGCTAAAGAAAATTAAAACCTGGTAAGTACAGATTCATTCATGCGAGTTGGAATACATTCAAGGCGCTTGGGGTGCATGTAAACGGCCCCGTACAAAAGAATCGACAGGATATCTGATCCCTTTTTAGACAGTTCTAAGAAGGAAATTATAATTAGTATTTTCTTTTAGTAATATTATTGTAATCTATATTGTTAAATTATAGATTAATGTTTGTTCTTTTTAATTTAAAAAATTAAAAAATTATTTATTGATAATATGATTGGCTAAAAGAGTTTTATTCATTTTTGCAACTTTCATGTTATTTGAGAAAACAAGAACTAAAAACAATAAAAAATGAAAGTAATATTAATAAATTGTGCATTTGTAGAGTTCTGAATTCAGATAATGGTTGGCAAATTTGGTTATACAAATTATCCATTTTATTGATTATAGGAGTTATTAAGGATTAGTCTAGATATTATTATTTTCTATATGCACATTAATATGTCAAACTTTCTAGAAATGAAATAGATGTTAATTGTGCAAGAGAGTCCAGTGGCCTTGTCATGCACTATGATAGGGCTTTTTTTCCCTTTTCTGCGTGTGTTAGGAGTATCTTGATCCCATGATGCTAACTTTTTTATGTTTTCTTCTCTAAAAATGTTGGACATAATTGTGGAGCCCCATAATGCTACATTATCGGTGCACTAGTTGGTGGAGAATGTCTAACAACAACCCCAATGAAATCCATAAAATGAGCACTATTTTCTATTGACAACATTACAATCATGATATAATTGACTATCACTATCAATAATACAAATTTATTTTCAACAACAAGTTCATTTACCATTCATGCATACAACCAGACAATCATTAATGCCAATGTTTAGTATAGCAGAACAATGAAGTAATCCCAAAATAACAATACCTAAAACTTACCATAATTATTCTACAAGGTCATGTGGACTCCATGTTTTCTACCTACCTTAGTTCATATTAGGGGTGGAATATGATCCCGCCATGTGGATTTGATCCCTATCCACCCCTCCCAGAAGACTTTGTGGCCTGAGATGTGAGAATTGGCAATTATACTAGCTTGTTGCTCACAAGGTCAACATCCTAATGACCATCTACCCAAGGTCCATTCCAACCGTTGATCAACATTGTATTAGATTATATGACTTAAATACTATGAGGTATGTCCAATTTACTACCTACTTTTAACTTTGTTACAAATCATTTTCCTACAATCCAACAGATGGCTAAGCAAACAAAGTGGTGCATCACTAGCATGTTGTAGGCTTTGAGACCCACATGCTCCTGGTGGAATCTATCCCACTATCCAAGGGGTACAACTAACAATCTATTGGCATAGTAGGCTCCTTGACTCCTCTTAATCTCGAACATGGATAAGTTTATCTATGATTGGGTCATAAGATTTTCCATCTATGACCACCTAAGATAGATAGGAATAGCCTATATGTCAAAGGATTACCACCTTGACCTTTGCCTTTGTAGGGTCCTACTTCATCTTTTGTCATAAAATTTAGCACCTACTCCCAACTTAGCCCTGTAACAAGAAAATAGGTTCCTAACTTAGAATAAGTTGGTTCTAAACTCAGCCACCTCAAGGTTCAACTACCTATTCTAGTGTTGGGATACAGGTGGGGTTCTAGAATTCATTCATTTCAGATTGTATGGTTTTAATCAACCAAAGGGAGACAATTATTCCTTTCTAAATTAATCCAATAAGGTATTCAACATGCTAACCATTTAGTGATGATTTTCTACTACCATTTTCCTTGGCTCCAAAGGTATTGTAATTGTTTAAGTTTAATCAAAGCCATGAATGGAATTCAAAAGTTGTATATAGATGAAGCATTACTCACTTCTAAATTCCTTTTGATTGAAGATGGGAATAATTATCCCTTCACCATTGGTAGCCTATGATCCCTATAGCTTCCCAACCCAAAAGGTAGATATATATATATATATTTGCAAAGTATAAATTTTTGCATGATATATTCCTCATTTTAGAATGGTGTTTATGGATTTTCATTAACATCAACTCTCTTAGCATATAACACCTCAATACATAACATATAACATTGTTATATGAACCTTATCTCCTCATTTCTTAATTCCTTAAGCTTTTTTATTCCTTACTACAAATCACTCTAGGCTATATTAGTTTGAAATATAAGTTACTCTATCTAGATCCTTTAGATAACTTCACTTATTCAATTGGATCATCAACACATGGAAAACTAAGATTGATATTAGTAGAAATTTTGTTGTGGTTATGTTATTTTCTAAACAGAGTCATATTTTAGTGCCACAAAATAAATAGAGTAGGATAAATTTAGAAGAAAAACTATGAAAGGTTGAATACCAATAACATTTATAGCAACTTAGCAATAGGATTTAAAACTACATTGACTTAGTGCTCAATAAAGTTTGCTATTATTAGCCACCCTAATTTGAAAACCACTATCAGAGTATAAATATATGTTTTTTGAGAACATATATTCCACTCTTAACACCAATTATGCTTTATTTGTTGAGGTGTTAAGAATTAATACTGGTATAAAGAGTTGTACATTTGTTTATTTCTAAACTAAATGGCATAAAATGAAATTAGTGCATAGCATTGGCTTAAATTGGTCAAGGTTGTGACTACCTAAGTGGCATGATGTTGTTGAAAGCTGAAGCAACACTAGTTTAAAAGAGAATTTTTGGAATGGATATTGATATTAATTTTTCTCAATAAAATAAAAAGAAGTAAAGACTATGGCAGAGATTTAAAAAGTAACTTTGAAGATATCACTCAGGAAATATGGTACTGCAAGAAAAATAAATAGATTTCTCCACAAGTTAACGATGATGTCTTATTCTCATCAATGGTCAACACTATAGCTCCCTAGGGCCTATAAAGTTTGAATATTTGGGTAAGTGCACCAAGATGGTTCCCAAAAAGGGGGCTTAAGTGGCCACTTTTTTTCTAAAATCAGGAAATACTGACCTTAGACATCAAATTGAGGATAGTTACATTCAAAATTTTGAGATGGAACAAAAACAAGGATCGCAGTGCTCCAAGTTTACTTTCTAAACTACTAATTTATTTTGAAAATGGTCGAGATTAAGTGGTTCAAAAGAGGGATGTACACAAATTGGTGTTGTTTGTGTCAAAAAAAATCACATAGCAACTCTTGTACGACCCTAGCACGATGAACTTTTTTGTAGTATTTTTAAAATCACTACGGTTAGAAGTTAGGTAACAGTATCTAGTTGATGCACAATTTTTCTAATAATTTTTTAATGAATATTTTATTTTTTACTAATTTTCTAAGTGGGAACTTCCTCAAAAGAAAAATTTTGGTCATGGTCCCCCTAAAGATTTATGAAGGTAATTGATTTTTTTTTAAAAATAAAATAAAATTGTAGAATGGAGTCTAGTTTCTAAAAATGTAATTTATTTGAAATTTTGATTAATGGTTAATTTATAATGAAAAAATACCAAACACTACTTTTTGGGAAAAAAGAGACATACAAACAAAAGAAATTATGGATGAAAAGCTTAACATTGTCAAAAAGTGAAAAAAATTACATTGTTGGATAGCTAAGAGAGAACCTAACATTACCCATGTGTTTGATTCTGTCGATATTGAACCAGATGCAATCCTGATGGTGAGCACAAACCCAATTATGTGAAAAAATTATAGAATTTGCAAAAACATGTCTCTGGTCATTGGGAATGCCCTCCAAGCCTTTGGGTTGGTATTCCAAGGAAAATACCAATGCTAAGGCCCAGGGATTCCCAAAGCAAACTATAACGCACTCACATTATGTCTTGGTTTTGAATTTTTTTTTCCTTCTCTAGGATACATGTCAAGCAAGACATAACACACTTCCATTATGTCTTCCTTAATGTTAAATGCCACTCTATTGAATGTTTGTTGATATATTTGTATGTTTGTATGTACATGTATGTTGGTGCACGTCAAGTATGTATGTATGTATGCCTATATGTATCAATGCATGTATATTGTATGGATGTAGGAGTGTATGTACATATGTATTATGCTTGTATATATTTATTTATGTCTTTAGATGGAGGGAGAATTTTAAGAGAGAGAGAGTTGTCTAGGTAGGGTGGGATGGGGAGAGGGAGAGAGAGTCTGGAGAGAGGCAGAGGGGGTGGAAGTGAGAGTTTAAGAGAGAGGGAGTGGGAGAGAAAGGGTCAGAGTGAGGGGGAACTTAGCTAGGTAGGGTGAGAGGGAGAGACTTGAGAGATAGGTAGGGAGAGGGAGTGTGAGAGAGAGGGAGCAGGAGAGGGTG
>VDFB02047230.1:379203896-379236837 GCA_007258455.2 Sequoia sempervirens | reverse complement strand
AATTTTTCTTTAGAAATGGTGTTGGTTAAGTCTGATATGAAAAAAAAAAAAAAAGATTAAGATAACTCCCTTAGTTATTGTCTTTTTGGACCAATTTTACCTTAGAAATGGTGCAAGTCAAATCTTTTACAATTAAAATAAAATTATGTGGGATGCTAACTCTATGTGATACTTGCACATTGTATAATCTTTGTCCAAAAGTGATTGTGGCAAGGTATTCCCTCTTCATAGAGGTTTTCCCAAATTGAAGCATCAAACAATGTTATTGATAAAATAACTCTTTCATAACCTTAGGCTAAAACTAGGATGAAGACATGGTAGAATGTAAGCAATGCTCGGGGAAGGCGAGTTGATCTATCACTATCCCCAAGTTAAATATCCACTCCATACCTCTTTGCCTTGTTGATTACTAGGACAACCATCTATATGTGGGTTATTTTATTATGAACGAGCAAATAGGCAGCCATTCTCCTCTAATGGAGTACTTGAAATATTGTAGTATGGAATTACAACCCTTACAAATCTTTGTTTGAAAAATATACTCGAAGGAATGAATAGAATAGATAACCATCTCAAGCTATCTAGAGATGCAAAGTTACCTTCTCTCCATCATAAGGTGTCTATGAGTATGAGGTGCTCTTCATGAAATATCTAGCCATGCCATGCTTGGTTGTAGCTATGATGGGATTCTATTGATCCTAAGTTGGAACCTACTAAGTTTGAGTTGGGAACCTACTTCTGGTCCAACACTAAGCCTGAGCCAAGGAATAGTACTACTTGAGATGGACGGTAGTCTAGGAGTAGAACCAAGCTCAAGATGGACAAAAGACTAGGGGCAGTATTATGCTTGAGATGGACCATATTCTAGGGGTGGTGCTAAGCTTGAGATGGACGATAGTCTAGGGGTGACACTAGGCTTAAGTGGACAACAGTCTAGGGGCATCACTATGCTTGAGATGGACAAGAGTCGAGAAGCAGTACTAGCTCGAGATGGTCCTTAGTCTAGGGGCATTCCATGCCAACGATGGCTACTCTTGGTTTCTTAGCTGATAGAAGGACTTCAGGAAGGAAAATTCCTTAGCAAGCTCAAGTAGGTAGAATGAACTCCTTGTGTAACCCTACATCCGTTAAGGGATCCTTAAGCTACCATAGCTAGGCATACCATGGAAAGAGGGCCAATAGGAAGACAATTTACACGTAGATTAGGAGATTGAATGACACAGTCTCTCTCTCTCACCACGGGCCACATAATCTTCTTGGAGGGCTGGATAGGGTTTGAATCCACTTTTTTTGGGATTAGTTTGCACCCCACCATGAGCAGAGCAAGCGGGGATGTGGAGATAACTCGAACTCAATCATGAAGGTATGAACAGGCTAGCTAGTAGATTCCTTACGGTTTAATGCAGCAAGTTGTACTAGTTGTTTTTGTAACTGATATGATATTATAATGATAAAGTTGATCTCCATTATTGTTTATATGATTCTAATCTTCTGTGTGATCTTTCTTGCATGATGAATAGAAGAAAAAAAGATTGTGCAAAAATTCTCCTCTTCGTTGGGGCAGTTTTTATAGAAGTTACACATGATTTGTTTTAAGGGATCCTACTCCACCATCCCCTCATCAATTCATTCCACCACCTTCTCCTTATAGGTACTATCATCACCTCCTCACATTCATATTATAGATTCTCCTCCTTGAGGAAGAAAAATCAAAAGAAAATGAGAATAGAGAAAGCATCATTGGTTGACTATCCACTTGACCTTGATGAGGATGAAGATATTGAGGTAACTACAAAAGAAGTGCATCAGTAAATGCCCTCCCCCCAAATTGAAAATGTTCTTAGAATTCCCCAAAGCAGGTTGGGAATAGATGTAACAATGGGAAGGGATGAGGCTCATGACATCAAAGCATTAACATGCACACAATTCATCTTTGATGATGACTTTGTAAGATCAAATGAATTTAAAGATATTGTTTTGAGATCAAGAAGAGGAGTTCCATTAGAAACTAAATAGGCCAAAGGTAGGTTTACGTGTTGATCAATATGAAGAGGTCACCAAAAAGGTGATGGAAAAGATAAATTTTGATGCGAGGAATATCACCCTTTAAGAGGGGAGAAAGATAGTCAGAGATAGTGGGATGCTATTGCTCTCAGATTAGGATATTTTCTCACCAATAGAATTTGATACAATAAGGAGGCAAGATAAAGAGACATGCTCTTTTGAAGAATAGGCTGAGGTAGCACTTCCAGGATAAGGGTTCAACCCAAAATGGGAAACCCTTGTTGTATAAGTCTTTATTCCAAACACAAATAAACCTCAAGTTGTAAAAGCAACACAATACATCAAAGGGGGGTTAATAACAAATAGGGTACCAAATACTTTTTCCCTTGAATTTGCCTCATTTATGGTGGATGTTTCTAAATTCAGTGAAGTAACTACCAAGAGACTACAAAGTGACTATAATAAATTATTGAAAGATCATCTAGCACCCATACAGAGTATAACAAGTAAAAAAAAAAAGAGGCTCAGGAAACACCTCCTCTAGCTGACACTCAAGCAGTAGCCTCATCTTTAGTAGTAGCTCTAGAGGATTTGATAAAGGAAAATTTAGGGGCCTAGAGGAGAAAATAAAGAATACTCAGTATGACGAACATGAAGAAATGTTATATGTTGTGTCTAACTTTGGGACATTTAATGTCCAAAATTTTGAAAGGTTGGAAGACGCCTTTAGGGATTATTCCAACCTTGTAAAGGAAATTTCTAGCGTGGCTAAATATAAGGAGAGCATTAGGGATATTATGAATAAATGGATCCCTCATATTTCATCTTTACAGGGCATGTATAAACTATCTACACAATAAGCTAGTCCACCCCTGGTTATATTTCCTGCATATAATATGGCTAAGGTAGTAGGAGAAATATAGGCATATATCGATTAATTAACAGAAAAGGCCAAAACAAGGCCAAAACATTTTAAAAATATTGAAAAAACAATTATGCCTTATATTAGGAAGGAAGATGGGGAGATGAAAACCTTTGAGGAGTGGAAAGAAAGATATAGGGCATTGGTCCCCACTCTAACATTATTTGTTTGTGATGATAATAAGGTTGGCATTAAGCTCCTTAAAACTTGCATGGATAAGTTAATTGATACATATCAACTTTTGGAAGCTTTTGATAAAGAGACCAGTGCAATTTCGTCTAAGTATACCTGCTATATATGTATAATATTGATTTACTTCTTACATTCCAATGGCCATCAAAAAGATCATACTAGGCATGGGATGATAAGTATAATCAGTTTCCAGGATTGTAAATACTATTTTGATATCCAATTTTGTTGACAACATTTTGGGTTTAAGTTGTCAAAAAAAATTGTGCCATGAAGGAATGGTAAATTTATAATTTTTAAGAGTATACTTCAGAATAAAGTACTTCCAAAATCAATCAGTACTATACTAGGACAAATTAGTACAACAATGTTAAAAATAAAGAGGACATTGAGGAGATTTTGATTTGTGTTTCAATTAGTTCCCACCAACTAGTCATAACTACTACATGGACATGTCAAAAAAGGAATGTTAGAAACGTCCTATCATCTGTAGAGAGTAATTTTGAAGGAAATAATATCCACACACCATAATAACTACCTCACAGGTCTTCAACAACCTTTATAGCAGTCTCTCTATAGATTGTAAATGTTTTTGTCCATTTGTACAGTGTCACCACCTAAGCTTTTGTATTTTGTGATTGAAGTTGTGGAACAAGGTTTTTTGTTGTTGCTTCTCATATATCTATAAAAGGAATTATGATCCTCATTTTAGGATTTTGATTTTCTCAATATCTTGAGCCCCTAGCTTTGTAGTCTTTGTATAGGATTAGGGTTTTGTACAACTAAGTCCTCTAAAGTTTAGAGAGAAAATGTTTTAATTTTGTTCGATAATAACAATAGATGACTCAAACACTCATTGTGTTTTCTTAAGTTTGAATGTCAATCTATTATTGTCTACATATTGTAATACATCCTCTTCTAAATCAATATAATCAAGGACTATTCATGTCACATTTGTTGTTATTAATGTCTAAATTGTCGGCTTCTATTCAAGGAATGGATTAAATTGTCTTTCAATTTATTCATTTATGATTATGTGTTGAAGTCAAGATTTGTAAGTAAAGTAGTGGTATTATCTCTTTGTTGGTTTCTCATTGTAATGTAGTGAGGTTATAAGAAGGCATAGAGTAAATCTATTGTACAAGAGTTTTACTTCACTTCTTGACTTTGCAATGGATAAGGAACTAGTGAAAATGATTCACAGAGCTCAGAACTAAGTAGAATCAAACATGAACAAATTGAAATTTACTTTTATTGCATTTTTATTTTTTATGCTCAACCCACGCTATCAATAAATATAGGGAAAATAAGAGGGTTTTGAAGATGATCTAGTTAATCAGGCTCACCTTCTATAAAATTAGTGTGAAGAATCAATTTTAGAGCACCATTGCGAGTATTGTTGAAATCCAAAATGATGTTATAAGGGAACCCAACATGGTTTTGTAGAGCTTAAAGTATAGATGAGAAACAATATAAAATTTGTCTCCTATTTGTTGGCCACTAACCTAGGGTTTTTCAGTATAGGATTTGGATAATCCTTAGAAAAACCTAGACAATTAGTTGGAAACACCAACAGATTGGCAACTCTTGGGGAAAGAAAAAAATGGTTATAAAAAAAACTATAATGTCAAATAGTCTACACCTGGGAAAATTGAATCAAAAGTTGTATTTGAAATCCTTATGTTGAAAGAAGTTTAAAGAAAGTTATCAGGTTGAAATATTGTCAAAATACTTGAAAGAAATTTTGTATACCCATCAAACAGGGTGGTGACCCTAAGACTATTATATCTCAAAGGACCAGTTGAAAAGGAAAAATGATTTTACATAACAAATATCAATATGGAAGGTAGGCGATCTATATTCAAAGGTGACCCTACAAGGAGACTTGAAGTGGAACTATCAAGGAGGAAGTAGGCATGGAAAGAAAGAGATACAAGTAAGTTAGATCCTACCTTTTAATAATCACTCTGGTTATGTACATAGTGATGATAGCTCTGATAGTTTACTAAGTAGATATGTAGATCTTGGAAATCATGATATTAATGAATAAAACACATTGACTATACCATTATTGGGAGGTGGTCTCACAAACTATGAGATAATGACTGAACAAATAAGAAATATAGAATAGGCTCAGAGAGAGAATGATCACAGGAAAAATATTGAATCAAAACACTCCTCTTGTAAACTCTATAGTGGAACAAATTTATGGTAATCCTACAACCTCGACAATAGCCCATTTTTCTTATGAAAAACTTGTTACCATTAGCATGCCTTAATTCACAACTAGTATGCCCCAAAATATGAATACTATTGTTTCTCAAGTTGCCTCACAATCCCCTATTCTTGAAAATACATTTCAAATTGAGGAAGAACTATTAAAGGAAATGAATGATCTGTAACTAGAGATGAACATATTAAAGGACAAAAGAATTAGAGAGTTTGTAAGAAAGAGAGATGATTTAATGAAAAGAGAAATGAAAGCATGAAAATCCTTTATCATACTAATAGCACTACCATACCAGCATCTCAAAATCATGTTGGAAGTAGAAATCAAATAAATGTTCCTATCAATAGTTCTCATGTGAACACTTGGAGTAATCCTCAACCCAATGTTACATCACAAATTGTGCCTAATACAAGTTACAATATGACAAGTATCTCTCAAGAAGTGCAAACCCTTCTACCTCACAAAATAATCTTGGTGCAAATTCAATACCTATGAATTTCAGTGTCTTAGTAGGTCCTTAAATAAACCCTACTCAGAATTATCAATTTCAATATAACGCCCAATAATAGGGTATTGGTATGGGAGGAGTATACCAGCAACAATATGTGGGACAAAACCTAGGACCAAGGAATTATGTACCAAATACTCAAGGATATAATTAGATGGGATCCCAAATGCGATATAGTGCCCCACTAAATACAAGGGGTCAGTATATCCCTATATCTCAACATCAACATGAACAACAAAATGTCCTTGCAAATTAGAATGCTCAACCACACCCAAGAATGGGAAATATTCTAGGAAGAAAAACTCTACAAATAGACAGATACATACAATTAAATTTTTATGGTATCCCTAGATACCCTAATTAGGTTCCAAATGAGGTAAGATCATATTTGGCTATATTTTTTGGGAATGACGTGGTGACTAGTGAGGAGCATCTTAGTACTTTTTTGAATCTACTGGATAACTTTGAAGTAGAACATGAGGATGTGGTAATGAAGTTTATGCAACCTTTGTCCAGCGAACCAAGATATTGGTATAGGAATCTACCAAACACAAGCATAGGATCTTGGGATGATTTTAAAAGGTTGTTTAGAGAACAATATGGTAGCAAGACTTTCCCAAGATTTATGATCAATGAGTTTACAAGCATAAATAAAGAGTTGAATGAATCATTCTCTGAGTTTAATGCAAGATTTAATAGGGTACTCAATAAAGTGCCACCATATATGAGACCTAATAAGTCCATGTGCCTAATTCTTTATTGCAATGCTTGTGACCCAAAGATGGGTTATGAGTTAAGGGATAAGAATCCTCAATCATTGAGAGATGCATTTAGGATTGCAACTCATATTGAAAATAATAAAAAGGCTTTAGGTAAAGTGAAAAAAAGGGATGATTTGAAAATTTTGCAAAAACCTAAAGGACATCAAAGTAAAATTGCATCCTCTGAGGATAAACTTGACAAGGTAATGAGTGCCCTAAAATATCTAAGTTATAAGGTAGCAAAGAATGATAAGGGTTTATCTCAGGATAAACCTAATTATAAGAGGCAGAAGAGAATGGCTAATTTATCAGACCAACCTTATATTACAAATTGGCATAATGGTAAGCCTATTCAGAATGACGAGAGGATGATACCAAACAAAGAAACTCCTAATCCTCTAAAAAGAAATAATTCTAATTTTATAGAGGATACTCCTTGGTGTACACCTTGCTAGTTACCTCATTCTCCTCACCAATGTGTACTAACACAATTTTCATTATCTTAGCATAGCTCTTTAATGAGTATTTCTTTGTTTCCTAGTTTCTATCAAGGAAACTCTTTCTTTCCACTACCCCTCTTTGTTGCATGCTCCACATTTGGAATAATACTAGACAATAAGCCATAGGAAATAAGCCTTTTCTTTACCATTTCTTCTCCAAGTAAGAGAATGCCATTTTCTATATTTTCATCAATTATGATATTTTGTAGACATACCTCTTATTTATCTTTCTTTCTTGTGTTATATAATATCAATATGACTTGATAGAAATGGAGTCATAAAAAATCTCCATCTCTACTACCGCTTCATCTATAATGAGGACTAATTTCTTAAGTACGTCTTGGGCACCCTTTAGGGATAGGCTACATTCTTCTTCATTGCAATGTTCTAAATCTTCTCCTCTCCCATAGTAATCATCAATATTTTTTAGTTATTATTGGACAATACAACTCAACATCTTCATCACTTTCATTCTCTTCATCTTCATCTTCATCCCATTCAACTACCTCATCTCTCTCAAACTCTTTGTGGGGAACATCTAAGGGCCTCCCATCCACTAGTGATTATGTGAACTCTCCGAGGGGTTCAATATCTCCTTGTTATAGCAATTTAATCCCTTGGATAATCCGAAAGTATATGGCTTTTCTCTTTAAAAGAAACTCTTACTTGCATGATGAGTATATGTTTCCACTACTCTTTTTCACCTACTCACAACCCTTGAATAGCTTTGATTTAGATTTATTTTTTCATTCTTTCCTATTATTTTTGCCTCACAATACTTCAAAATCCACAATAATTCCTCTAACTCAAACTATATTTTTTGCAACTTCCTTTGCTTGTCACTTTTTTTTCACTTTTGTCTCTTCCTTTTTCTTCACACTTGGTTATCCTCTTCATTACATCAAGAAAAAAATCTACCTTCACATCCATATTTATAGTTACAACTCTCTAACCTATTTAACAATCTCATCAATAATAGCTAAGGCTGCCCCACAAACTCTCTACTCCTAATATCTTTGGAGGCTCTAATACCAAAATGATATAGAAAAGCCTTGACTCCTACAAGTTAATCTCTAACCAATACCTTGATCCTACAACTTGTAATTGAATTGGAAACTGAGAAGAAAAGAATATACAATTTGAAGTAGGGTTACAATCTAAACATTTGTAGTCAATGTTGCTATAATTTATTATCAAAATAAGAGCAAAAAAAAAAAAGAAGGATAGTCTCTACCCCTCATTAGCAAAGTAAACCAAACTTATACCTAAAAAAAAATCAAACACAATAATTTGCGAAAATATTATAACAACCTTACAGTGAATGTTGAATGATGTAAAACTCAATTTACTTCTATTTAATTAGCTCTCTAGCCATATGATAATTTAATATTCAATTAAAAATAAATGTAAATAAGTATGTATACAATAAACTACACATTTAAAGACATTAAAACTTAAAACAAGTAAGAAATTAAAAAAATATATCTTTCTAGAGAAAAATATATTTATAATTTGTATAATTCTATTTCTTCAAATTTCCCATATAGTGAAAAAAACTCATCTATTCCGAACTCCTATCTATGCTCAATACTATGCAACTCTTTATTTATAATATTTTATTTTCCAAGAATTGTCTCATTAGATTCCTCTTTAAAAAATAAGTTAGCAACTACCTTTTTTTTCTCTTGGAGAACCACACAAAATAACTTAACTATTCATTGAATGGTCCACAACAATGCCAAAATTATTTTTTATACTAATTTATCACATATTATTAGTGTTCTTCCTTAAAATTTTGTCTATGAATACCTTTATAATGTTAGTGTCACCTAAATTTTATAAATCAGCATCAATTAAATAAATAAGTAAAATAGATTTTGATCAAGATAATTATGTATTACATTCTAATAAAATTAAGGATTACTGTTTCACTGTGATATTTAAACAAAGTGGTGTCCAAAGTATACAAATTTACAATAGATTGCTAACACTTCTATTTATCTAATTGTTCAACTTAGCTCAATTAACAGGCTTGTAACCTGAATGAATGATAGATTCACCATTTATGTTCCAACCCTGTGTTTGCTGTTGAATACCGTCTGTTTTAAGTTTTGCTATTAGATAAAATCTTATCTTGAACTTCACAAGCCAAATTTTTTACATCAATGTTTCATAAGTCCAGGACATGGCTGAAGCCGTAGAACAGGCAAGCGCCTCAGCCAGTGTAGAGAATACAGTAATGGACGCGGGCATGCTTCCCTTGTCTTTCCTCACCAACATACCCTCGTATATCGGATAACTATTTATTACTATGAAGCTCGACATTATCACCTGCACAAACATTCTCGCCATGGCTGAATAACCTTCTCTCATTACCCCCGCAATTCCACCTACTAACGCCATGAGGTTAATCAGTGCTATGATAGAAAAAGGTATAAATAGCGCAGAGGAAACCCCAAACTCAAAAATCTCTGCCTCGTATCGTTTGGCTGCTTCGCTGTCAAATACTTTACTTGTCACCTCAAAACCCACTTTGGATATTCCAAGTAATTTACAGACCACTTGAATGAGACCAAACAGATAAGACGACACGCCTTTTATCATCCACATCCTTTGATCATTCCACCAAGCTTTCAAAGAGCCTCCTCCCACATATATAAACTCTAGAGCACTGTGTGCATATGCACATACTGGTAAAAAGAGGAAGAGGAGAAACCATGGATCTGAAATCTGCAAGATATAATAGATTTTTGTTTTCTTAATCATTGTGGTAATAGATTGCAGGTATAATTCAAAAGTCGATGCAAAGTAATTTACACAGTTATCTCTATAAAAGTATAGAAAGTTTAGAAAACTATTTGCAGACTGTAGAAACATGATGTGTTCTGTTTTTTTATGTTGTTGATTTTCTTATATGTTTAATGCTTAATTTTTTTTTTTACAAGGATTTACCCTTTTAAAATATCTGCTTATCTTAAATTAAACCCTTTTAAAATCTCTGCTCTATCTTAAACAAAAACATGATGTCTAGTAACAAAAGGAACATTATTAATTAATATATAAAAAATAAAAATTAATATAAAAAACTTTTATCAATATCATGGACTGTAGAAAGACTATGTTTCTTCTTATTGAGAAGAAAGTTATTAATCAATGTACAAAACTCAATATACTAAAATGTGGGGGGTAATACTACCTGGGGAAATACCGATAGGCCACTGACCATGCATAACGCTGGTACTAAACCGTAGCAGATTAAAGGTAAGGAAGATGGAGCCCATAAAAAGTAATAGCTGTAACACATGTTCTGTGCTAGTTTTGTATGGCGAATCCCATATATGACTGGACAAAATTTGCTGGTAAAAATATCCAGTAAACCTGTTGCCCATCTTTTATTTTGGATCAGAGTATCATTCAGATTAACAGGCGCACTCCCCACAAAAGCATCTCTTTTGGGACAGCAGTAAACAGATTTCCATCCTCTGCACTGTAAAGAAAGTCCTGTCAAAATATCTTCCACTGCACAATCGTAGAGCATGCCGACCTGTGAAAAGGTTTCAGCGTCAGAAATTGTTTGCGAAAACTGATCCAGTTGATAAATCATCAAGATTTAAAACTTGTATTTGCCTTTTTCCCCCATTGGGTGTTCTCCTCATAGCCGCACTTGGCAAGCTCTTTTGCCTCATCCGATCTCTTGGATGGAGCTGCTTTCTCCATACTTAAAATTGATGAACTAATGAGCTCTTTGATTGATTTTGAAGAGCTTTGTTGTCGCTCACTTCCACATAAGACATCCCTGCGGAGAATGCATCCGGTAACTACGTATGACGAACCTTCAATTCCATCCATTCCTTTATGACGTATCTGTATATCATGATTTATATAAGTAGAGGCCAGTTGATTGCATATGTTTTAGGGGAGCAGTTGAATTACAAATACTCACGTGAAAAAACCTCCAATGGGCATACAGATCGTTTTTGGTAATGCCACGAAACCTTTGGGGAAACTGGACATAGGCAAACTGGTGCCCAGTTCGAGAATCCATGAAAAAGCACATAGCTTCTCTGAGGGCTTCACAGTTGTTGGCATACATGTCACAGTCCAGAGTAAGGATGAAAGGAGCATTGCTCATTAGAGCAGAGACTCTAATCTGCAGACACAAGATAAACAAAACAATCATTACTATCATACATAAGAAAGAGTTTATACAGCCATGAAGGAAAAACAGGGGACAGAAAATAAAAAATAACTCAAACTGGTTAAGTTGATCAATATAGTGCTTCAGCTCTTTCTATTACGCACTTAGAAAGATTATACAGAACACTGAAAAATAAAACAAATGCTAACAAAGATTCATACTAAAAACAGAATATATGGAACAAATGCTAACAAAGATTCATACTAAAAACAGAATATTTGTTTTGCTTAAAACAGAGCCGCTGCTCTTAATAGAAAGAAAACAGAAATGCACCTACAGAAAACAGAGCTGCTGTTTTTTTCTGTTGGAATAAATGCTCCAACATAAACGAATAAGTCAATAACAGAATTGTGTGTAGCTGTCGAGAGTCCAAGTTTGCTGTTACTAGATCCAGTTTGCTGTTGTAGTTCACTGTCATTATTTTCAGTTAGTTAATAACCACCAGTTAGCTGTCAATCAGCTACAATTAGCTGTCAAATGGATTAGCTGCTTTATAGGAAGATTGTTGGGTTTCATGTATGTATAAAAATGTAACAGCGATTACGAATATAATTGAGTGTGAGGTCTTCAACTGTTCTCTGTTCTACTCAACAAATTCTAATTTGGTATCAAAGCCTCGTATGTTTCTGTTTATGTTGCTCTGCACATTAGTTATGGGGATCAAAAATATGCTGCTCGCAAATAAGTATTGAAAGATTTTGTGTATGTTGATCTGTCCATAAACATTGGCCCCTCCAAATATTTTACAAGGGATGAAGCAATAGTAGCCAATGCATAGATTGACTGGAGAAAGCTACCGCTAGTTTGTGTAAGAGTGTAAGTTTGTTGCTACTGCTGTGGTGAAGTTTGTTGCTGCTGAGCTGTAAGAACTGAGAGAATATCAGCCATTGTTGAAGCAATGCAGATGATAGTGATGATGATTTCATTGAAGATGAAGCACTTGTCTTAGACAAAGAGGGATGCAGTAGAGGTTAGATAGATGCTCTATAGTCTCAAGTGCCAGTGGATCGGAGAAACTATATCTTATTGGGGTTATGAGACATACATGTGAGGATTGGTGTCCAATAGTTCAAGGGAGATCCAAAATCTGGAAGTTCAATATCATACCTTTACAAGGGTGACGAGACACTTCATGTGATAATGGTGTCCAATGATGTTGGGAACTTGGATGATAGCTAGATGATTATACCTACAATTGGGGAGCAGCTTGAAGAAGTCTTATTGGTCCAAGAACTGTTTTCAAAGAACAACTTCTGCATAATGTATTTCCTATTATTTTATGTTGTTAGTTAGTTTAGTGTTGTAGCATTAAGAGGGGGTATTAGAATAAATTCTCAAACATAAACAAATAAGTCAATAACAAAATTGTGTAGCTATTGAGAGTCCTAGTTTGTTGTCACTAGATCCAATTTGTTGTCATTGTTTACTGCCATTAACCTCTAGTTAGTTGTCAATCAACTACAATTAGCTGTCAAATGAATTAATTTCTTTATAGGAAAATTGCTGCATTTCATGTATGTATAAAAATGTAATAGTGATTGATGAATATAATCGAGTGTGAGGTCTTTAGGTGCTCTCTGTTATGTTCTACAAATTCTAATTCTTTCTACACTCTCCACACATATCATAATATCTCACTACTTCTTGAAACATAAATTGTTTCATAAATGAAGGCCTTCATTGTAGAGCATGTGTGGCTACGCAAATTAATAACATGATAAGACAAAGTTCGAAAAAGGAGAACATGCAATTTGTAACAAAAGTCTTCATCTCTTAAATGACGCAGCAGTACCTTGTTTGCTGAGCTGGAGAATGAACAGAGAATGATAAATGAAATAACTATGGTGTTTGGGATTAATCATTCCAATGCTCACTCTTAATAACAGCTACTACCATTTGGGATGACCAAAAAATCTTATAAATATTCAAAGCTTTCTTTTTCCAATGGCTTGGTCAAAATATTTGCATACCGATTTTTATACTTGCAATATTATAAATAAAGTTTTTCATTAATGATTAACTCTCCAATGAAAATGATATCTAGTGTCTATATGTTTACTTCTCTTACGAATGCAAAAAATTTCAATAGTGCAATTGTTGAATTGTTATCACATAAATTTTTTGTTCCCTCTTTTTGTTTATGCCTCAAATCTATTAAAAATCGTCTCATCCAAATTGTCTGACATGGTACTCTTCTTGTTGTAAAATACACTGATTAAGTTAATGAAAATATGAATATAGGTTATTTCTTAGATGACCATGATATTGCACTTGTTCCTTTCATCAATATTACCTACACAATCGCTATCTGTATATAAGTTTAAATTCATCCAACCTTAAATATTGAATTCCATGATTTCTAGTTCCAATCACATCTCAAAAGAAAACAAATTATGCTTGCCAATGAGAGTCTTTTGGAGACTCAACGAACCTTGAAATAAGACTCACACCCTACATTATATCTCGCCTTGTGGCAGTCATGTACATGAAACTACCAATGAATCTTTTGTACAATGTTGGATCAATATTTGATCACTTCTCATCCTTGCTTAACTTTAAACTTGTCACAACTAGTGTTGACGATGACTAACAGTTTATTATATTGAAAATTTTCAAAATATCATTGACATATTTGACTTGTGAGGGGAATATGCCATTTTTATTTTGATCAATCTCAATGCCAAGAAAATACTTCATAAGACCCAAATCAGACATTTCAAATTCCTTCTACATGATTCATTTGAACAAGTCAATTGATAAATCACTCTTGAATATCAAGTCATAAACACACAGGCATACAATTAATATTTGACTGTGTTTGTTCATGCTTTTGTATAATGTAGGCTCATTGCTACACCTTTTGAAGCCCTTTCAATAAGAGGTAAGAATCAATTATATTGTACCATGCTCTAGGAGCTTGATTAAGTCCACTTAGTTCCTTGTTGAGTATGTAGAACTTGTCTTTATGGCCTAAAATCTCATATCTTAGTGGTTTCTTCACATATGCTTCTTTTAAGAAGCAATTTAAAAATGTAAATTTGACACCCGTTTGATTTTAACCACTTATTCTAAGCTACAATTGTTGATATAGATCTCACTATATCCAAACAAGCTACTAGAGCAAATGTTTCATTGTAGTCAACTCCAGATTGTTATGAATAACCCTTTGCTACAAGTCCTATCTTATGCTTTTGCACGTCTTCTTATACATTTATCTTGATCTTGTAAACCCACTTTACTCCTATCATGTATTTTCCTTCTTGAAGATTCACTAAGTCCCATGTATTGCTTTTTTCTATAGCATCAGCTTTTTAATCCATGGCAAGTGTCCATTTTTCATCTTTAATTGCATCATCAAAGTGAATTTGATCATCTACTTGTGAATAATACAAAAAGAGAAAACAAACTAGAATTATCTTCACCTTCATTTTGATCATAGATATCACTTAAACTTCTTGGTTTTTTGTCTCTTTAAGCTTACTAATGCTAGACTTGACATATCACTTGAAGTAGAATTATTTTTTTTAATAATGACATTGAATTTGAGATTTGTCATACCTTTGGCTTTGAGATTGATTTTGACTTGAGTTTTGGTTCCTACCTCTTTCACTTGAATTTTTTGGACTAGTTCTTCCACCTCTAGACAAATTTCTTCCTCTACCTTTGAAGTTGGATCTTCATCTACTTCTACCATGACTAACTAAAACTTGTGACTTGAAAACATGCCCCCCAAAAAAGCTAAAAGAATTACTAAGCCTATGCTCATGAAAAATTAGAGAGGCATGGAGTTCATCAATAGAAAATTTTGAAATTGTTTTGGTTTTTCTATAGTCACAACAATATATTCAAACTTTGCGGATAGGCTCTTGAGAATATTTTCTACTATTCTCTTATCTTCAAGAATCTCACCATGAGATCTAATTTGATTCACTAATCCAATAACTTGGGTAAAAATTAAATCTACAAATTCAAAATCTTTTATAAACATAGTTTCAAAATCTCTTCTCAATATTTACAGCTTTGCAATTTTTATCTTAACCATTCCTTGATATGCAATTTGAAGGATGTTCCACACTTGCTTTGATTTTGTTGCTGCTACAATCTTTCAGAAGAAGCTCTCATGCATTGTTTGAAAAATGTAGAAAAGAGCTTTGAAATCCTCTTTCCTATTATCCTTGAGCAAATACTTCTCTACTTGAGATAATTCATTGTATGTTGTATTTACAAATTCAGGGACTCATTCTCTATAAGCTCTCATATATATTGAGAAAAAAACAAATCTTTCATTGTGATTGATCAATATTCATAATTCTTGCCATTAATCTAAGGAATATGAAAATTTGTAAGACTTATGCTAGAAGAAAGTATCATTATTTGGCTCAAAGAAGAAAAAACAAAGGACAGAAAATAAAAAACAACTGAAACATAAGTCAAGTTAATCAACACAGAACTTCAGCTCTTTCTATTAAGTACTCAGGAAAATTATACAGAACACTGAAAAATAATACTAATGCTAATAAAGATTCATATCAAAAACAGAATACATGTTTTGCTTACAACAGAGCTGCACCTACAGAAAATAGAGCATGGGTGGCTGCACAACTTAATAACATGATAAGACAAAGTGAAAAATGAGAATAGGAGCAGATGAGGACAAGTAATTTGTAACAAAATCTTGATCTCCAAAATGAAGCAGCAGCACCTTGTTTGCTGAGTTGGAGGATGAGCAGAGAATGGAATAACTGTGGTGGTTGGGATTAGCCTTTCCAACATGCGTGAACCACAAACCACAATCCACAGACAATATAACAGGAAAATGAGATGGAATCAGGGATAATCGTTATTACCAGAACATTAAGAGCACCGGCCTTAAAATTATGGGGGTGTCCAGGTCGCTTTTCACGAGACACATATACAAGACTGGGAAAATCATGGCCCTCAACGTTAATGTCTTTGCCCCTTTCTAGCAAAACCTGTATGAAGGCTTGATCAAAATTACACGGCATTATTTAATAAACTGGTGAGCTTAAAGAAAATAAAAATATATTCAAAACTATTTAATTCTCTTAAACAGTTAAAACTATATAATTTGTTTAAGAGATACAATATTTTAACAGAGATTTTGCTGACCTGAACTATACTCGGGTGGTCTCGTGAAGTCATCTCTGGTTTCCATTCTCTGAAGCCATTGTGTTCTTTAGATTTCTGTTCTGGAACACTGCCTCTCTCTACAGTGCTATTTATACAATATTTCATCTCCTCGTACATTTTCTACACAGATTTTTCAATATCAACTCTGTCCTCTCAATTTGATGGACTGTAAAGTTTGTAATTCTTAGAAGAATATAATTTATTTTAAAGTCGAAGAAACTAATTTATTCTAAAAAGTTAATATTCTTCTGAGCTTAGATTGAAGCTACACACCTTGACCTTTTCCCATTCTGCAACGAAGGGCAAGTTGTCATTTTCAGTGACATAATATTCAGAAAAATATGCTTCTGGGCATCTCTGCTGAATGGAATACTTGTGGCAAAAAGGAACCCAACTCTTTGCAAAACGTGAAGCTTCCAATAGAGCATAAAAGGTGAGTGGGGATCCTCCATCATCCGATACATAACATGTCACTTTTTCAACTGGATAATTAAAAGCCAGAGTAGACAAGACAGTGTTTGAAACATCCAGTGGAGGTTCTTTATCAGGGCTACTCGTGCATATAAATACATCAATGGGAGGTAGATCTCTCTCAAACCTGTTCATTAACCAGAATAATGCATATTACTTCAGAGGAAACATGTTTCTCAATCTTGTGTAAATGTAAACAAATCTAATAGCAAGAATGAGGGATTCAAGGGTTCTACAATAATTCTTGATTTCAAAATCTACAAAAGTTAAGATACAGATTTTCGACTTTCAGAGAGACAGAATTTCGACTTACAGATTTAGATTTTAATGTACTGATTGCAGAACATTATCAGATTTCTATGACTGCATATCATTGAGGGATTCGCAAAATATATGTTTAAGAAAACAGGCCTCTAAGAGACACGTCTCATGAGAGGACGTGTCTCCAAGAGTGGAGACACGTCCACTCATGGGACGTGCTCTTTAGAGTCCGTGTTAACACATAGTTAACAATGCGTTTAGCATAACATATTTACTAACCAGCGAATATCACTATAAATATTGATTTAGAATACAACTATGATTCGCATTTTATACTCAACGATTTTCAGAAATAGCGATAGGATCAATCAGATACGATGGTGCTTGCAGCAATCGCTTTTCCAGATCTGACCGACGCTATCTTTCAATAACACTCCCTCTTAGCTAGGGAAGATGTATCAAATCTAATAACTAGAGATATCACCTAAACACGTGATATCTAAGACATAATATGATTTCTCAATATTGTCAAGTCACATGACATTCTTCATATCATATCTTATTATTATGGTATGTGCACTGACATCAAGTCACATGATGTCTACCATAATTCATGGCATATCCATGGATATAAATATCCACCATGATTATCTCTTAATGATCATAATGATCTACAAATGATATCAAGTCCCATGATATCAATAAGAGACACTATCATGACATGTCCATAATATCAAGTCACATGATATCTGCCATGATAGTTTGATCATTGTAGAGTCGTCACTTTACAATGTCAATTACAAGTGTACATTATTAGAAAGATCGTCACCTTTCAATAATGCATACAAGAAAAATAGGCCCATAAAGTCATGGAGTCACACACATGACAAAAGAGTTTACACATTAAACATCTTTATATTAGTACAATTTATAAACAATTTGTATTTCAAACATAAATAACAAATTACATTTCAACCATACCAAGTTTCTTCCTGAAGTGTTCCAACTTGATTTGGGAGAGAGGCTTGGTGAGAATGTCCGCAGTTTGATCATTTGTACTAATATACTCCAACTGAATTACTTTCTTTTCCACCATATCTCTTACATAATGATAGGGGATCTCAATGTGCTTCGATCTATCATGAAAGACAGGATTTACAGAGAGTTTGATGCAACTTTGATTGTCACAATGAATAATTGTAGGATCCAAGGGCTCACCAAAGAGTCCCACAAGCAATTTACGAAGCCACACTGCTTCTCTTGCTCCCATTGAGGCTGCAATGTATTCAGCTTCTGTTGAGCTCTGTGCAACTGAAGATTGTTTTCTGCAAATCCAGGAGATCATAGCCGATCCTAAACTGAAGCAACATCCTGATGTGCTTTTTCGATCGGTTACATTTCCAGCCCAATCTGAATCAGAGTACCCATGAAGATCTAATTGAACATTTTTGTAAAGAAGACCATATCCAATAGTGCCTTGAAGATATCTCAAAATATGTTTCACAGCCATTAAGTGAATTTCCTTTGGCTCACACATGAACTGGCTGAGAACATTCACTGCATAGCAAATATCAGGTCTGGTGTTAACCAGATACATCAAGGATCCAATCATTTGTCTGTAAAGGGTTGGATCTGCACACTTGGATTCTACTGCTGCTTCTTTTAATTTGTGAAGGTTGGTTTCCATAGGTGTAGACATCGGTCTACAATCCAACATTCCAAATCTTTTCAGAATGTCTATAGTATACTTCCCTTGGTTTAGTATAATGCCTTCTGATTTCTGCCATACTTCTAAACCTAGGAAGTAGTGTAGGATACCCAAGTCTTTCATGTCAAATTCAGAGATTAGATCCTGCTTTCCTTGAGCAATGAGGTGATCCTCTCCTGTTATTAGCAGATCATCAACATATAAAATAATTATTAGCATATCACCTTTGATTACCTTGAAGTAGAGATTGGAGTCGGCCTCATTCTTTGAAAATCCTAATCCCAAGAGATAGCTGTCAATTCTTTCATACCAGACCCTGGGAGCCTGTTTAAGTCCATAAAGAGCTTTCTTCAGTCTGCATACATGTGAGTCAGGTTTATATATCACAAAACCTTCAGGCTGTTCCAGATAGACTTCCTCTTCAATGGTTCCATTCAGAAAGGCAGTTTTCACATCCATTTGATGGATCTTCCAACCTTTAAGCTGCTCTGACTGATGTGTAACGGGCAACAGGTGCAAATGTTTCTTCGTAATCAATGCCTTCCTTTTGAGAAAAACCTCTTGCCACAAAACGTGCTTTATATTTTTCTATACTGCCATCAGCAGCATGCTTGATTTTAAAGAGCCATTTGGAAGAGACAACAGATTTCCCTTTTGGTCTAGGCACTACATCCCATACATCATTCTTTAGAATGGACTGATATTCCTCCGTCATTGCATCTTTCCATGCTTGATGTTGAAGGGCTTCTGAAACATTGTCAGGTTCTGAGTTTAAGATGTTGTTTATTAGAGCAACATAGCCAGAGAAACGTTTGGGTCTTTTACTCTCCCTGAACGTTCCTTTGGGTGCTGCATGAACCTCAGCTTCCTTGAGCATTTTCCTGGCCCAAAGTGGTCTCTTATTATCATTTGGATTCTCACTTGATGGAAGTTCGAGTGACATTTCCTCAGAATGCTCCCTCTGAATTTCAGAATCAGGTTCCACCTCAGGTACACTAGGAGAAAGGGTTTCTAACTCAGAGGAGCTTCTTGCCCTTTTGAATGCAATGTCTTCTTCAAAGATGACATCTCGACTCAACTCAATTTGATTCTGCCCGGGAATGTAAATCCTGTATGCTTTGGAATTTTCACTATAACCCATAAACACCCCCTTCTTTCCGGAAGGTTCTAGTTTGGATCTCTTCTCTTTAGGTACATGAATATAGACAGGACAGCCAAAGATCCTAAAATGACTGATGTCAGGTTTCACACCGGTAAAGGCTTCTTCAGGAGTTTTGTTATCAAGATGTGAATGAGGGCATCTATTTTGAATGTAGACAGCAGTCCTAGATGCTTCTACCCAAAAAGAAGTATCAATGTTTTGGTCAAGTAGCATTGCCTTAGCAGCTTCTACAATGGTTCTGTTTTTCCTTTCAGCAACCCCATTTTGCTGGGGATTGTAGGCAACTGTGAACTCCCTCTTAATTCCAGCTTCTAGGCAAAATTCCTTAAAAATCTCAGAGGTGTATTCTTTCCCATTGTCTGTTCTTAAGATCTTTATTTTCTTTCCGGAGAAATTTTCAGAGATGGCTTTGAACTCTTTGAACCTTTTGAGGATTTCTAATGATTCTTTACACTTAAGGAAGTAGATCCAGGTTTTCCTAGAGAAGTCATCTACAAATATGACATAGTAAAGAAATCCTGTTTTAGAGGGTACAGACATGGGTCCACATAAGTCTGAGTGAACCAATTCTAACACATTAAGAGTTTTGCTCAAACTAGAGGGAAAGGATCCCTTTGAATTCTTCCCTAAGGCACAACCTTTGCAAGTTCCTTCATGAGATGGTTTTAACTTAGGTAAGCCTGTTACAAGTTTTTCCACAGAAGGTAGGGCATGGAAATGAAGGTGACCTAATCTTCTATGTCAAATCTCATTTGAATCAAAGGTGTCAATGGTAAGGGCTTGATTAACTTCAATGCATAGTTTATAAAGGTACCCTTGTCTTATACCTATGGTGAGGGCTTTCTTGATGGATGGGCTTTCTTGATGGATGAGTTTTTAGGCCAGGCAAGAACTTTTCCATCTATAAAGGTAACTCTATAACCATTGTCTTCAAGGGCAGATACGGATATAAGATTCCTCTTTATTCCAGGTACAAACAAGACTTCAGAGAGTTGAAGAGAAAGCCCAGATTTCAACTTGATAGAACAAGTTCCAACCCCTCTTATAGGGTGTGCTGAATCATCCCCGATGGTTACTTCTTCATCAAACCTTTCGGTCAAAGTATCTAAGTGTTCTCTGAATCCTGTGATATGTCTAGAAGCACCACTGTCAATCACCCAGTTGAGAGTGGGTTCGGATACTTGACTAGAAAGGGCTGAATGGAACACAAAATTTTCAGGTTCATGATCTGAATTTGACTTTCCTACTTTAGCAAAGGAAGTTTGTTGTTTAGTCCTATCAGGGCACTTCAATGCATAGTGACCATATTGATCACATCTAAAGCATTGTACTTGAGAAATATCTTTCTTCTTATGAGGACCCTTTCCATTTGAATTTCTCTTTCTTTTGGAAGACCCTTTCTTGAAAGATTTTTTCTTACTCTGTTTATTAGATGTTGAGTTGAGTGCAAGGATGTCTTCATCTATTTTCTTTTGTTTATTCTCTTTAGAGGAGAGTCTGGATTCTTCTTGAAGACAGTCAAATCTTAGCCTATCAAACTTAGGGAGTTTAGATCTTGCACTTATACCTTGAACAAAAGACTCCCAAGAGTTTGGGAGACCTCCTAGAGCAATTAGGGCTAACTCTTTGCTGTCAATCTGATATCCAATGGTGGATAATTGATCTCTCAGTTCAGTAATCCTCATGAAGTATGCATTAATGGACTCTCCTTTGTTTATCTGAACATTGTTGATTTGCCTTTTCAAAGCAAGAGTCCTGCAGGTGTTGTTGATCTCATAGGTACTCTCAAGAGATTTGAACATGAGGTAGGCAGATTCATGTTTAGCTAGGATAGGCACTATGTGATCCCTAACTGCATCTACAAGTATTTTCATGGCCTTTTCATTGTTTTCTACCCATTGAGTTCTCTCAGGTTCAGACTTGGGTTGCTCCAAATTTTCTCTTACAAGAGAGTCTACTTTATGTTCCTTAAGGATCATCATGATTCTAAATTTCCATGATGTGAAATTTTCTGCTCCTGCAAGGCGATCTTCAAATCTGATCACACTTGACATTATGAAAAATGAGTAAAATTCGATTTTTTGGAAAATACGAATTTCTTAGAGCAACCTGGTAATTAGATTTGTTTGGGATACGCACAGCCTGGCTCTGATACCATGTAAATGTAAACAAATCTAATAGCAAGAATGAGGGATTCAAGGGTTCTACAATAATTCTTGATTTCAAAATCTACAAAAGTTAAGATACAGATTTTCGACTTTCAGAGAGACAGAATTTCGACTTACAGATTTAGATTTTAATGTACTGATTGCAGAACATTATCAGATTTCTATGACTGCATATCATTGAGGGATTTGCAAAATATATGTTTAAGAAAACAGGCCTCTAAGAGACACGTCTCATGAGAGGACGTGTCTCCAAGAGTGGAGACACGTCCACTCATGGGACGTGCTCTTTAGAGTCCGTGTTAACACATAGTTAACAATGCGTTTAGCATAACATATTTACTAACCAGCGAATATCACTATAAATATTGATTTAGAATACAACTATGATTCGCATTTTATACTCAACGATTTTCAGAGATAGTGATAGGATCAATCAGATACGATGGTGCTTGCAGCAATCGCTTTTCCAGATCTGACCGACGCTATCTTTCAATAACACTTATAAACAGTAACACATCTTTAGATTCTCTTTATTTCTTTTTTAGATTTAGATTTTTTTTTGTGTCATCTTACTCTGATGATAGATCATAGAATATGATCTGAAAATTTGTGAAAATTTCATACCTTTTAGAAAGTCTTTCTGGGTAGGTAAATCGATCCACAGGGCACCACCTGAAGCTCATCTCTAATACCCAAAGGGAGGCGAAGCCTAGCTCTGCACAAAATACCAGCAACCATGGCACATATCCTTCCTTTGGTATATATTGGATACGATAATATATAAGCCCCAGAATTGCACAAAAAAATACGCATCCGTAAGCTCTGTTTATCTTTGCAAATGGCTTTGTTACAGTCGTGTAAAGTGGGGAGTCTGTGGATTCCATCTTCTTCTTGATCCAATACAATTATTGAAACAATTTGAAACAATTTATAACAATTAGGCATTGCCGTCCCACTTAGTTGAACCTCGCATCTTTCTCTAACATCAGTTAGTAACCTTAGTTTGTAAAGATTCCAGTGACCGCAGTTTGTAGTCTGTAATGATTATTGCATCTATCACTGACCGGATTTAGAAGCGAAAGTTTGAAGGGTAGAATTGTGCACCAAATTCCAGATTTGACTACAATCCCCTTTATTATGGGGCGTAGGGTTTTTGGGTATATTCTACACATTGAGGATTTAGGGTTCGATGATGATAGATTGTGGAATATGTTCTTTTCACAATACGACGATTATGGATTGTAGAATATGTTCTTTTTACAATTGGATGATAATGGATTGTAGAATATGATTTAAATATTAATAAATAAAACAAATTAACACAATCAAACTCACAAAAATATATCAAACTAATATTATAGTCTGTAGAAATGTCATGTTTTTAATTAATTACCTTGTAGAAAGTCTTTCTGGGTACCTAAATCGATCCACAGGGCACCATGTGAAGCTCATCCCTAATACCCACTGGAAGGCCAAACCCAGCTCCGCACAGAATACCAGCATCCATGGTACATATCCTTTCCTTCGCATATACTGGATACGGTAATATACAAGCCCCAGAATTGCGGGAAAATATACGCATCCATAAGCTCTGTTTATCTTTGCAAATGGCTTTGCTACTGTGGTGTAAAGTGGGGAATCTGTGGATTCCATCTTCTTGTTTATTCAATAGAATTACTGAAACCATTTGAAGCAATTTATAACAATTGAGCATTGGCTTCCGACTTAGTTGAACCTGGCACCTTCTCTTACATCAGTTAGTCACCTTAATTTGTAAGGATTTCAGTGACCGTAGTTTGTAGTTTGTGATGATTGCTGCATCTATCACTACCAGGCTATAGAAGCGAAAATTTGAAGGGTAGAATTGTGCACTGAGTTCCAAACTATCCCTCTCCAGGAGATTTTGACTGCTTTCCCCTTCATTATGGGGTGTAGGGTTTTTGGGAGTAGTATTATTTCACGAGGTCGGATATTTTTGTGGAAGCCTGGCCACACATTGAGCATTTACGGATCGATAACAGGAGCAACAGCTGTCATGAAAATGAGTAGGATTTATTCGACTCGTGTATAAATAGAATTTTAAGTTATTAATTAGATCATATAAATTCAAATTATTTTAAATATTTGGAATGTTTTTTAATGATAAATTTTGGGCATTATTCTATCATTTTTTGTTTCTAGGGATGAGGTGTAAAGTTACTATTAGATTTTTGACCATTGAAGTGTGTCATTTATGCAAGTTGTGTTTTGTTAATATGTATTGTTTTATGCTTTATTTTGTCTTAAGATTTCTATTATATTAGTTATTAAGGGATTGAGTTTTTTTATAGAATTACAACAATGACAAGGACTTATTTGAGTCGTCTAGGAAAAAAACACTAAGAATTATCAATTATATGATGCAAACCCAAATGTTTTAAAATGGTTGAAATGCTTTGATAGTTTGCATCGTCTTATGCTTGTCTTTTGTGTACTAGAGTTTGTGGCATATTACTTTAAGAGTATATTTTTGTGTGGATGCTTAGGCCCACATTGAATACTTAGATGATGATAGCAAGAGTTGTTACAACAACAAGGATTTATTTGACCTATATACAAACAAAACTCTAAGAATTATTAATAATAACATGGGTGATCCCACAATAGTGGTTTACAATTTTTGGCCAAATTGGACACTAAAATATTTTTTTTAACTAAATCTTCACTTTCGGGTACCTATAGTAGCTAAACCGTGAGGAATTTGAAGATGATGCAAACTAGTGATTTCTGCGTGTTTTATTAAGGTAGATTCTAAATATATATTTTTCAAAATATTTGGAATTGTATTGTACTTCTTTTTCCATCTCCTTTAAAAACTAGTTTTTCGACTTGACATTTTAAGGGTGGCAGCTCACCAGAGTATAATGCATAACTTTTTCCATGAAGGATAAAATTCTAATTCTTTTGAATTTAAAGATTTGTAGACTTTGATACCTAATTAGCTGGTGGATTTAGATAGTGTTTATTAAATATTTTTTTTTAATCAAGTTTCAAAGTCAAATATTACAATTCGGACATAGAAGGACCATATAATCGTGGCTTTTTGGTATGTATGAGAAATTCAATTTTTTGTTGGATCAAAGGACTTTAATATCTAGTGCACTCATATTTTTTAAAATTTTTCTTTTTGATAAATCTATTATTTTCTCCACATCTGTGAAACCCAGAGAGCTTGATTTTAGAAAAAACCTATGTTTAATAAAACTAAAAAGATAAATACATAATAAAACCAAAACATAATGGGAAATTATAATAATTGGATATAGCTCGTTCACGAGGACTACTGACGGTCATTTGGGTTTGTAGAAGTCTCCTCCATTTTCATCACTTAACACAGGAGCTTTGAAGGGAAAAAATTCTATTTTTGAATGAACCGAGGTTCATTCAAACCACTGGTTTTGCTTTCGAACTAAAAAACATTTTTTTTTTCCATGGGATCAATTTTTTCAACATTTCCTTCCTCACTCCAATTGTAAACCACTTTTGTGGGTTTACCCCCATGAAAAATGTTTTTCCTCAAATGTCTAGAGTGTTTTGATGGACTATGTTGTCCTATGAAAGTTCCTTTTGTATTCTAGAGTATCCTTTAAATTTCACTCATCTCACACCATTTCTACTAGACATTCAAAAGTGTCAATGCGCTTAATTTACCCTCACTCTTACAGTTTGTGTAGTTTAGAGCTCTTATACTAGGCACAATCAATTATTTTGTAACCACTATCATATTTGGAAACAAAGTTTGCTCCTAACCATGCACATTTTTTTTTGCTAAAGGTCTATGATAAGGTTTGTCTCTTGATCAAGTACTACTTTTCCTAGTGATACAATTTGTTTGTAATGGTGTAAGATTCATTCAGTCTTATTATATGGGTCATATCCCCTCTAAAGAACACTTTCTCTTCTAAGTTAAGAATTTTTATGAGCTCCACAATATTATGCTATCTACAATCAAGAATTTTTCAAATATTTTCTTTATATTTATATATTGCTACCTATTCTAGACTAAGATGCTTCTTAACTAGTAAAGTTTTTTGGTTCATGCAAAAAACCTTGCAAGTTCTTTCTTGCTCAAAATAAGATAGTAAAGATTGGAAACAAGTGTCTCTTAATGTCCTCATTTGGATTAAGATTATTGATCTCCTTATACCTATGTGGCCCGCATTGGAATAATTAGTATCCATTTTGTCATTTTATTTATCACAAGTGAAAGAAATCTATTAATAGGTAACCCCAAAAATGAGTCTATGGTAATATTTCTAAAGTATTCTTGGATAGAAAATTTAATCCTCTTATTTTCTAGGAAATATTTTTTTGGTGTGCATCAAGATAGCCTCTAATTGAGCTTGGTTTCCAAATGAAACCTTAGACATTGTTTCATTAATAGGAAAAAATACTAATTAGTTCACCCCATCTTGTTTTATCTAAAATGTCCATTTCTCTTACATGCTCTTTAGAAATTAGGAATTTATTTGTACAAAATTTTGTGCTTTAAACAAGAGCCCTCCAATAGTTCTAGATTAGCTTATTAAATCCCTAGTTTTTTTTATGGAGAAGAAGAATTGGGAGGAAATTCTCACATTCCCTTGAATATTTGATGTCCAAAGATCTATAGACTCTTGCTTAATCAATTCTTTGAACTACATCACATTTTAATTCATAAACCTCAACCACTCCCTCAATTTTTCTCCCTTCATTAAATAATATAATTATTTACTAGATTCATTCATCCCATAATTTAAGGATAGCTCAACATTCTTCTTAAGAATTTGACAGATTGAACTATTTTTTAAATTTTTATATGTCACTTAGAATCATGAATTCCTTTGCACCACTTTTTTCTATATTTTTTTCCTTTTGAGGGTTACATGAAATGATGGGATAGTCCTACATAAAATGGCCAAAATTATGACATCCTATACATTCAAATGGAATAATGTCATAACCAAGGATCAAGTCCATTAATCATATACATAGAGTGATAATTGTGGGAAGATGAGAAGAGAGATTTGGCTCCAAATAAAATCTACCATAAGCAACTTGATCATGTCAATGAAAGGGTCTTGAAATACCTCAAATGCATAATTAGATAGAAGATCTTGAGAAAGAGTATACATCTAAATCCAAATTATGGTCCTCATTGAAATTTCCTCAAATGAGTTAAAATACACATGTTAATTCCTCATACAAAAGACGTACATTTCAATATAAGTAAGAGCCTCATCAAAAAATTGCTTTGAAATACCTTTTTAATAAGAATATATTTCATGTTCCTCCCTAAGTATTTCAATTATTTCTTTACAAGAAAGACAATTCCTCTAAATATAGTTGAAAACCTAGGAGTCTAGAAATCAAGATAAAACCTTGAAATGTAAAAATAATATCCTTAAACTCATGTAGATTAAAATTTAAAAATGGAGATACATCCAAATAAATATAATAAATGTTGTAATTTTTTTCTTGGAAGATCCACATTCTTCTTACCAAGCATGGTAATTGCTACATCATTTTGTTTAAAGAATTGATGATACAAAAGCATATCTAACTAGATTATCTCTACAAAAATGAGAGGGGAATTGGCCCCTCTACTATGAGCCATTAAAAAAAAAAAGAGGAAATATAAAAGAAAGAACCAAAATTTAGAAAATCTCACACATAGACCTCCCAACAACAACAAGAAATGTTATTTCAAATAAAGAATTATAATTTATGTAAAAAGTATGGTTAAATTATATATCATATAATTTATATATTTTGAATGGATAAATTTATAGCCTCATCGGTTGAGTGTTAACCATGAGCATAAGAAGAATAAAACGCAATTGACACATATTTAAAAAAAACTATTTAATAATTATTTTATATTTGTTAAGATTTATTTTATTTACTTAGCAAGTTATTTTCTTCTCTTATTTGCATGGTCACAACATGAGACTATGTGCCATGTTATTGTTGTCATTTCATGCCCCACTTTGATAACCCATCACTGATATATGATCTGAGTGATCTTCCATGGGTCATCTTGCATGTGTTTCCCTTGAAGTGTTCCAAATTTGGCTAAGTCCTAGAATTTTGAGTTTTCAGACTATCCCTTACTTGTTTACCCTCATGCTTTCTTTCTTCTTCTCCCCTTCCTTCCCTTTTCTTCCATCGTCCTTTGGCCTTCGCTCTTACTCGTTACCTTCTATCGATCTCTTAAGGTAGGCCTCAAGCCTTACCTCTAACCACCAAAGCTCACCTTGGCTTTTCCTAAAAAATTTCTAAGTGTCAAATTTTTAGGCTTCGAGGGTCAGTCTTCCCTCCACCCTCTTCCATCCTTTCACATCCTTCATCTCCTTTCCCACCCTTCAACTAGGTTTCGAGTGTTGGCCATCAACCTTCCCCTTTCCTACCTTCCATTCCTTCACCAATCTAAATTTTTCTAAGTAAGAAATTTTGAGGGTTGGCCTTCGACCTTCCCCTTTAACTTCTTTGGTTTCATTGTAGACTGAAATCCAACAATTTTCTCCCTAATTCTCGAAGGTCTAATGATCACCCTTCCAGTCTTCATTATGTTAGGCTTTTGCAGGTCAGCCTTTAGCCTTCCCTTCTACCTCTTACCTTTATTTGGTAAGAGGTATCCCAACTCTCTGACCCTCGATGTTTGACAAGCTCATGTTCGGTGGTCACAATTTCCCCTGGTTTCTTCTTTTGGTATGCAATGAGTCAACAGTTCGATTCCCAACATTCAATGGCCCGACACTCAATCTTCGATGGTTCAGTGCTAAAGTTTGATGTTCAATAAAGACAACATGAGGTAGGCTTGAAGCCCAACCCTGAGCAAAGATACATTTTCAGAGGTTGAAACCATTTAATTCACAAGCTTCTAAAAGGTGTTTTTTGGGCCTGACGCCCTGATGATCCATGAATTGGCGTAATTTTTTTTATTGACACCATTAATGCACAACTACTACCAACAACTGAGCTTGAATTTTAGGGTTTTAAGGACATATTTAATGCATTTTGGTGACTTTACCTAATGGATTTGTGGGTGTGATTCCCATTCATTACTACTACTCATCCTCTCTAACCATTCCCATACCTATTTTCTTGATTTCACGAGGATTTTGGATGCCTTTTTTAGGGAAATATTCATGGCAAGGTGGATGGCATGCTGGTTTTGTTTTCTCTAGGCTCCTTTTGGCATGATTTTCATAGTAGGTATGGCGACTATACCTTAAATAGGCATGAACTTCTTGAATAGATCTTAGAGTTTCTTTGATCATATTTGTAACCCTAGCTGGGTTAGGGCTAGTTATTATTCATGTCTCAATTATGCTTGAACTATAAAGGAAACACTTATATATATTTTTGGGGTTCTTCCTCTAGCTCTAGGGTTTTCTCTTGCAGACACTATAATTTTTACATTCTAACATTGTAAGGATTGCTTCTATGCTTTTATGTTGATAAAATTTAGCTATTATCATTGCATCTCTTGCATGTTTGAGTAAAATCATCTTACCTTCATGGATAAGTGTATGTTTTAGCTATTTTGTTGATGTATTATGTTGTTTGGAAGTAGGAAGAAACAAATTTCTACCTTGGTGCATCACCTTCTTTCATTTTCATGTTTCCCTTTTATGCCCTTTTCCTTTGTGATTTGTTAGATTTGGGTAGTGATAGGATTCATGTGTTGGGTTAGACCAACACATTTGCACTTAGTTTAGAAGAGGAAGCCAACCTTCTCTAGAGATTCAACCTCATTCATGTACGGTCCCATAACCTTGAGATTGTTTCCATTGTGTCATTAAAACACTGAATTCTTGTTCAATAGGGTGTGGTTTTATGTGAAAATAGTCTTTGGGATGCCCGATGGGACAAAAAGGAAATTTGATTTTATTTTATTGAGAGAATGGTGTTGCTCTCAACATTCTAGCCTTGAAGAGGCTCTCAAACAAGTACCTATCAACTCTACTGTCAAGAGAGGACCATACATACAAATTGGTGACCTTGCTGCTACCTAAAACTCTTGGTTCAAGATCAAACCTACACATTCATGCCAAGAATCCAAACAAGATCATCTTCTAGAGGTAATTTCCAATAGATACTGTAAGTCTCATTTTCTACTTTTAGAAGAAGAAATAGACAATATTTTTCACCTATAAGAGGAAATAGGAGTATAAGTCCATCTCCAAAGAGCTCAATCTACGCCACCTGTGAGTAGATTATTTCACACTAGGACAATTGTTGTTGATACAAATAGAAATTTATTCCATATGGTTAGAAATCAACCTTTTGTGTCTTTTACCGGTGGCAAACCCTTAATTTTAGCCCAAAAGGATGATATACCAATCAATGCCCTCAAAATTATTCCTCATTTTACTTGTGAAACATCTACTACTCTAGCAGAACATATCATAGATGTGGCAAACATATGCTCATTGCATGATGTAATAGAAAAAAATGTGGCTGTTAGGATGCTTTCCACTTCCCTAAAAGGAAAAACATTATAGTGGTATAAAGGTCTTCCACCTAACACCATTCACAACTGGGATGAATTAGGGGAGAAGCTATGCAAGCATTTTGAAGATAAAAGTGACCATATATCCCTTGTAGAATAGCAGACAACAATCAAAAGAGTAGCTCATGAATTCATGAGTGACTTCAATTACAGATTTCAAAGGACTTGGGATAGAATTCCTACCACAGCTAGGCCTTCACTTGAGCATGTTTTTTTGTATTTCTTGAGGGTGCTTAATAGTGACATAGCTATTATGATTCATTCAATGGGTGGTTTCACTTTACCTGGATCATATGATCTTTCTATAAGGGTAGAAAATTGTTTAATACAAGCTAGGAAGATAACTCCTAGATCACCACTTCCTTTATTTCTAGAGCTTCCTCCACAACCCACATTGGCTCCTATCCCGATGGCTACTACTCCAATGTTCCAAAAAACCAACCTTATACTTTTGATGCACTACAGAATATTGGCGCACCTTGCTTTGGAATATGAACAACAAGTTAATAGCATTGGATAGGCAATAAGCTCAAAACAATAGGCCTTATCAGCCTAAAAATCAAGGTTATCAGCAAAATAGGCCACCTTATCAAGGACAAAATTAGTGGAGTCATGCTAAACCTTTGAATAACATGCATACACCTACTACCAACACTTCTAAAGCTTTGGTCCCAATAAAAAATAATCTAGCACAAGAGCAAGAGTGGTGTTACCCTTGTGAGCAGGCTCATAATCAAAATGTTGTTAAAATGGCGAGTCTTTGGGTCCTCTTCTCATTGAGGAATCACTCTATTAATGATGACAAGCTTTAATTGCTTATGTACACCATTCAAGCTTCAATCCTGCATTCAAATTATTCACAATATTTCTCAAAACCTAAAGACACTATCTTGGATTACAAATTCAAGTGTCTTTGTGTAAACACTAGCCTTAAAAAAAAAATCCTCCCAAAATGCCTAAGTTTCTCCATAATGAATTCATTGGCACTTGCAAGAGAAAAAATCCCCCCTTTTATGCACCAATTTCACTTAATATGGTTCATAACCATATGATTTTGAAAATCATCCCATATCTCCTATTTACATTGGTAAATCACAAATATATCCCTTAAAATAATATTTAAATATTTAAAATTTCTAACCCCTTAAAATTAATGGCTCTTATAATTTTGAGCCTTACAAAATAATTATTAAAACCCCTTTTAAAATCTTTACATATCACAATAGTAATATTTGTAGCCTCTTTATAACTTCATGTAAACAGATTTGATCTTTAAATGGGTTTAACTTTAAAAATAGGGGTTAATATTTAATTTTTAAAAGATTTGGCTTTTACTGTTTTGTTAAAACCCCTGTGGCTCCCTTAATTTTCTCCTTATTTTATGGTTTACATAAAATAAAATAATTCTTATGCTTATTTTAAGGTTTATATATAGGGAGGGGCTCCCCTTATATCTTGGGCAATGGTCAAGGAAAGAGGATTTTAAGGCACAAGTCAAGGGATCAAATCCCACCAAATCCTCTTTGTTTAAATTTTAGACCAAACACTTTTTATTTAATAAATATGGTTTAATCCTTATTTTATCACTTAGTTGGTCCATGCTAGTGCCAAAGCATTGCTCCCACCACATCACCGCCATGTGTCTTTCCAAGTGTCAAGCTTTAGTGATGCCACATCACCATTTTGACCAAGTTTGACTGGTCATAACTTCCACATACAGACTTGAATTTGGTTTGTTCAAAATGAGTTAGAAAGCTCTCGATGAGCTTTATGTGATGGAAATGGTAGAGAAATTTTCCATGATCATTAATTTTTCTAGTTGACTAGTTGCATCGGGAGCAAACAAGCTCTATTTCTTATGTCTTGCATACCATTGGAAATCTCTCAACAATCTCTACATGATAGTACAAGTTTCGGTATGATTTGGAGATGAACAATTTTTTGGCCTTGAGTCAACATCTAAAATCTCTGACCCCATCGAACTTTGACTGAGCATAACTTTCACATACAGTCTCCTTTTGACATGATTCAAGTTGTGTTAGGATCGTGTCAGGGAGCTCTATCCAAAGATGCTAGTTTTGTTGGATTCTGGGACTATAATTTTTTTAGGTCTTTTGGATCCTCCCAGATCATTCCTCCCAATTGAGAAGCTTTTGGACCACCAAAAGTCTA